>MJUU01060180.1:15317-49667 GCA_002080025.1 Modiolus philippinarum | reverse complement strand
ATTTCTGGTTGGTCAAAAAAAATTTTCGTCCGCCATTTTCAAAATGGCCGCCATTCGAAATTTTGTTCTCGCTATATCTCGGAAACGATAAAAAATTTATAAAAACATTATATTGCAAAAATGTTCCTCTCATTGAGATCTACATTTGATTCAATAGAACGAAAACTCTGCGACAAACTGTTTTTGAGTTATTGCCCTTGACGCGTTTCGGTAAATCGGTTTTTTGCGAATAACTTTAAAACGCTTACAGATAATATAGTAAACATGTATGTTTAAAGTGATCAGCATGAAAAGACCTTCAATTTGAGTACCAGGTTGAAGGTCATCGGTGACCTTTGACCTTGACCTTTGACCTTGTTATCAAATGAACTCGGAAACCGTAATAGATGGCTGAAAAAGTATATCAGCAAAAATGTTCATCACGTCAAGGGCTACATTTGTCTCATCAGGACCGAAGCTCTCCGATGACTCTCTGAAGAGTTATTGCCCTTGACGCGTTTCAGATATAGGTTTTTTGCGTATAACTTTTAAACCTTTACAGATAGTATGGTCATGTTACATATCAAATTAATCAGTAAGAAGAGACCTTCAATTTGATCCCAAGGTCAAAGGTCATCAAGGTCATCGATCAAGGTCATAGCAAAATTTTAGGATTTTTTTATCATAAAATCTTTAAAACGATTAGAAATGGCTACTCTAATATATTAGAGACAATGTGCGTCTCATCAAGATGATTTTAAACATGTGACATAACAAAACATAACATAAGACATAATATTGACTGGGAAAGACCTTGCAATTGTTCTCTGAACAATTGTCCTTTTAATTATTACTATTATTATTATACTTTTTTTTCTGCCGCCCATAGCGAAAAAGTGTCGCGACATATCAATTCGATACTTGGTACATTTAATCGACTAAGGAAGGGGACGAAGCCACTGACCCTGTGAAACCGATCTATTTTTAGTAACGGAGTTATCTCCCTGAAGACCGAAAACCTTGTTATCATGTTTGCTCATAAACCATCACCGATATAAATAAACTGAGGTGGGGAAAATGTTTGACTCATCCTCATGATGATTTGTCAAGCAAAAAAAAATTTTGGGGTCGCGACCCCGGTTACGCGTTTTTGCCCCCTTAATATGCAAATTTCTCAAAACTGTCGAATTTTAATGAAATTTAGTTTCCTGGTAGCTTTCATGGCCCTGATTACAAAAAGGGGATCAAAAAATTTTTAGGCCGATGTTTTCAAAATGGCATCCATTCGAAATTTTGTTATCGCAATATCTCGTAAACGATAAAAAATTTATGAAAACATTGTGTTGCAATATTACTCCTCTCATTAAGATCTTAATTTCTGGTTGGCCACAAAAAAAAATTCGTCCGACATTTTCAAAATGGCCGCCAATCGAAATTTTGTTATCGCGATATCTTGGAAACGATAAAAAAATTTATGAAAACATTATGTTGCAAAATTGCTCCTTTCATAAAGATCTACATTTCTGGGTGGTCACAAAAAAATTTTCGTCCGCCATTTTCAAAATGGCCGCCATTCGAAATTTTGTTATCGCGATATCTCGGAAACGATAAAAAAATTATGAAAACATTGTGTTGCAAAATTACTCCTCTCATAAAGATCTACATTTCTGGATGGTCAAAAAAAAATTTCGTACGCCGTTTTCAAAATGGCCGCCATTCGAAATTTTGTTATCGCGATATCTTCGAAACGATGAAAAATTTATGAAAACATTGTGTTGCAAAAATACTCCTTTCATTTAGATCTACATTTATGGTTGGTCAAAAAACTTTTGTTTACATAACTTTTTTTGACAAAAATAGAAAAAAAAAATTCTAACATGTAATCGTGGTGAAAACTGGTGAAAGACCTTGCAATTGTTCTCTGAACAATTGAACTTTTAATTGTATTTTTCTTTTCTTTGGAGACCTTCAATTGCTCTGTGAACAAGTTGTTATTAATATTTAGCAATATTTTTCATTCTATTTTTATTATGACCATGATAAAAAAAAAAAATTGTATTTAACTTTTTAAGTTTCTAAAATTAAGCTACTTTTAAACTTACTTTAAGAAAAATATTTTTTTCAAAAGTGGACGATATATTTCGTATACATTCATGTAATACTATTTGTTTTGTCTGTTTACTTTGAACGGAGCAACACTACATACCGTTTATCATGAAAGTATGCTACATGCAAACGTAAACAATAGGCTATGACTTATGAAGTTGAATTTTTAACCAAATTTAGAAGTAGACTTAGGGTATGGGAGATAACTCTGTTTTACGCTGATAGAAATAAAATGAATAAATGAAATGTTCTATTTATATGGGTATAAACAAAACTTCAAAATTGTAACATTTTTTTAACACAGTGAATAGATATTCATTTTTCTTAGGAAAACAAGAATTTTAAAACACATGCATTTAAATTTTCTGCAAAATACTTCCAAGAAATGAAACAATATAAAATGTAGATGTTTTGCAAGGGGGTAAATGTTTTGAATTACTTTCAAAGGTAGATAATTGAAAGACTAGAGTTCAGCATTTTTATTGATTTTACAGACTTTACTTCAAATTTATAAAAACATGAATCGGTCGATTTTTCTTAAATTTAACCATATCTTGTATATCTATGTTTTTTTCTTTTTCTTTCTTTTTTTTTTTGCCAAAATTAAACAACTAAATTCTTTCAAAAGAGTTTAAAATCGGTCAAAATTGAGTGAAATACTTGGATATATGTTCTGAACACCAATGTTTTACAGTTCAAACTATTGAAATCTATTATCATACTGAATTCTTACTTTCATACTTTTTTGTACTTTAGAAAATTAATGTTCATTTAATTTCATTTTATATCAAATACTGTTTAGAATAGGGCTTATGATATAGACCGAAATCTGTTCCTGAACGGACCAAATGATATGAGAAAACGGGGTATCTTTGGAGGATCCTACAAGAAAACGGAGCGGTAAAAGTTGTCCAATATTGCTAATAGAGTGTAAGAATATATACATGTAATAATAATGAATTAAAATAATAAAATATGAAATACTATAAGTTATTGAAAATTTTTAAACGAGCGGAAACCTGTGCTCAATCAAGTGTACCCCCTTTAAGGGAGTACGAGTGTCAGAAAATTTATAATTAGAATGAAAACACTGACCTTTTGTTTTGAAAAGCTTAGCTAATAGAATAATATGAGCTAAATTTTTGATAATCCATAAAAGAATATTTCATGAATTTAACATCACAATTTTTTGCGGAAAATATTTCTCTCTAGAGTTTTGCTTCAATTTATTAGCTTTTTATATGAAAATCTAATTGGAAGTTGATAAAATTTTGTACATTGTCTGTTTTATACACTTTAAAGAGAAATATGACCAAGAAAATATTATGCATGTGAAAAAATATTTAACTGACTAATGCACTGACTGTGACAAAACCGGACTTTTCACTGGCAGTGTGACGGGTTTTATAGGGGTTCACACTGCTAGTGCTAGTGTGACGTTCTTGTTCTTTTTTTTTATTTGTTTTGTCTTTGTCATACTGTCTCAGTTCGTGTTGCTGTGAATTGCCGTGATTTTGGATTATTGATTTTAGAATTTCCCCTTTCCTCGTTCTTGCTTCGGTATTCGTTTGCCGATGTATTTAAACCTATTTGAATGGATAAAACCCGAGGGAATGCTTCTTAAATCTGACCGTCATACTCCCTTTAATGATGTTTCTAGCAGATTTTTAAAGTCGTTGTTCTCTCACGACACGTTGTGAATTCAATTGTATCTCAAATATCAAGGAGTAAAAATTTTGTTTAGAAAACAGGCAAAAAATAAGACAAACTGTACATTTCTACTTTTCACCAGACAATATTCGGCCATTGCACTTGTCAATTTGTTCATATACAAATGTAAGGGCTCGTACGAGTAATATCTTTGCATTTTCTTTAATTAGGACTATCGATAGCACTTTTTTTCTTACGCTTCAAGGAGGTAGACTTTTTGGTAAGTCGAATCTTTTCCCACACGCTTTTTTACATATGCAGTACAAAACTATGCATGTCCATGTATACTTAAAGCCATTTCCAACATTTCATTAGTTCGTTTTCTTGTTTTTTTTTTTAAAGTGAAATTCTGTAGAAAGACAAGTCTGAAAGTATATATGCGGTATGAAAGTATGATTATGAATTTCAGTAGTTTGAAAAATAAATGGTAGAGACTGGACATTTTACTAATTTCAATCAGTATTATAGTATTTTAAAAAAAAACGTGTAATTTAATTTGAACAGGATGATTATCATACATGTAAGATATAGTAAAATATTTTTTTAGTAAAATGTGTAAATACGATTTGATATGTTTAATTTTAAGCCCTGTTTGCGACTTTTTTCCTCGAGGATGCGAGCAGATACTGTTGAGTTTTATTCTAATCGATCGTTACGTAAGTTAAACGATTAGTATCAGGGAATAGAGTTTCCGTATTACTATCGTTTTATCTTAATTTTAGTTTATTTTGACCACGTATATCTTTTCATTACAAGCCAAATTAAATCGTTTGTAAGACCATAAATCGAACGACGTACAAAAGCTGATAGAAATTATTTCCTGTTAGCTTTAAATAGCAGCTTTCATTGCAATTATATCATATATAATTTTCAGCAATTTTTCAGTAAGTCCCATATTTTGCGTATTTTCAGAAATCATTGCATAAGTAACTAAATACCGAAGTTACTGTGAATTTACTTTCTGCATATGCGCATTTCGACAACTTATGTCTCATCAGTGCAGATAAAATCTAAACCTTTGGAAGACCGTAAACTCAAAGATGTTTAAAAACTGATAAGAGAACAAATTACCAAACTGATCTAAATGTAAAGCCAAAATAGCTAAGGACAGAGCTTTGCACGAGGGAGATACTCCCTAATTTTTAAATAAAATTTACAAAATTTTAGATATTGCAACGTTTCAAAAATAATCGGCTTTCGGGTCAGCACCGAAGTACTGACTACTGGGCTGGTGAATGAGGAGTTCGTTCACTCGTTATAACTGAATGTGGGATGATAATATTTAAAACAAAATGAATATTAATTTGTCGCTTGAAAAAAAGATATAACAAATTTGAAAATTTTGATTAAACCTACGACAATTGTGCGACACATTCTTGTAAGTACCAGGAAAATAAAAAGTGAATAAAGGGCTACGCCGAGCGCAACATGATACGACCGCAGCATGTCGACCACGTAAGTTTGAATAAAAGTGAATAAGGACACAGTAACTAGATGGACACAATGAGGAGCTTGACGCAGTAATTAGCTGGACATAAACTAAGGAACATTAAAATTAGCCCTTTTCATCCATGAAAGCTCCAAAACTGTAAGATTTGAGCAAAATTGTTGACATACTACTGACAGCAAATATCAAGATGAATCCAAAGAAAAAAAATCCCCATCGAAATCCGATTAAAAATAATGACTCAACATATTTTCAAAAATTGCAATTTCGGCTCCTTTGACCCCTTATAATTTGAAAACGGTAAGAGATATGCCAAATCTTTTGACATTCTACCATAAGCTTACAACAAGAGGAATCTAAAGAAAAAAATCCCATCAAAATCTAATGAAAAAAATTTTTTAGGTAATCTGTATGTTTGCAATTTTGGCCCCATTTGGTCCCTCATAGCTTGGAAAGGAAACAAGTTATCAAAAATCTGATTGTGCACCACTATATTAATTTTTCATTCAGAATCCATTGCTAAAAACTGCATCAAAATCGGACTAATAATAAAAAAATTGAATTTTTGAAATTCGCCCCTTTTGGGCCCCATTTATCTCATGAACGGTACATGCCACGTCAAATCTGTTGATATACTCCAGATAGGAAATTTCTTCAGGAACAAAATGAAAGAAACCCAATCAAAATCTGATAAATAATAAATATTCTACAGCCAAATATGTGAAAACACCCAATTTTGCCCTCTTTGGCCCCTTTTTCAAAAATAGGAGGGGCCAAAATAACAAAAACTATACCCAGCCTTCCTTTTGTGCCCAGGAACACTGTGTCAAAATTACATAAGGATTGATCATCTTAAACTTAAGTTATTGACCAAAACCCAAGTGTCTACAGACAACAACGACGACAACGACGACGACGACGACAGTGCCATACCATTATACGACCACAAATTTTTTGCGGTCGTATAAAAACGAATTATCTTCCAAGACCGAAGGTCAACTCCTGAAGATTAATATTGTTGTTTTCTCTACCGGATCTGACTTAATATCGAATTTGACATATTGAACACGACAGGTGACTAAGTAGTAGGAGATGCCTACTCTACTGGTGAACCTGATCTCACCAATGATTTTAATTTGGCTCCGTGTTTTTTTTTCATGTGTATGTGTGCGTTCCCTTTTTTTTTCTTTTCTATGCAGTAAGCATGTGGTGTTTTTGTATTTTTATTTTTCCGATGTTATCTTTGAATTATTCTGTTTGAGACTAACGGTTCGGCTCTCACTAACTTGTTTCATATGGTTGAAAATTGTCACCGCCTGCTAGCCATACATCATTATGATCAGCAGTGAAAGACTTTTAAGACATAAATAAGACATAGGGCATGTGACTCTGTCATTGTAGACGTTTTTTTTGTCCTTTTTAATCTATAAATAACATTATTTGAAAATTACTACGCAGTACACAATCACCAGCACTGCATAACTTCGTGGATATCAATACTCCATACGTAACAATCAGTATTACAAGACCTTTTAGTTAATAATTAGTATTTACTATGAAAAAGAAAGGAAATGGGGTAAATGTCAAGGAGACAACATCTCATATCCAGGTTAAAACGACCCAAAACAAAGCATGTAGGGGTCACCGTACGGTCTTCAACGCAGTGAGGAACCTCACACCATATAGCAAGTACACAATTACTTTCACAGATACCTAATTATCAGTATTATTAAATATTTTAGATATCCCACCTTCTACTCAAAACAAAACTATCAATTTCACAACACATATTGGATATAAATGACGATATATACCTCCTACTGCGCCGTACACAATTATCAGTATTACTATGCTTGTAGAAAATGTAGACAGGAACAGTGCCCCAGCTCCAATAATGCTGCCACATATACAAACCTTCCGTACACCATATGTTTTTACCAGAACACCGGAGACTGGACCTACAAGTTGATAAGATTGCACGATAAAAGCTTTGCATGAAAATTTATTATGTTTTTTTCTTAAAAAAGCCTGAACTAAGCCAGGACCATCAACAAGTAGACTTTTTCCGATGGTTTTGCACCTCACTTTGTCTAACTTTATCTTTTGCATGCTTAAAATACTATTTGGAAATTTTTGTCATACCCTCATTTTAAAATTTTATTAAAACCCAAGAAATTTCTCCCTCCTGCATAGCTCTGTCCTTAGATGACTTTCACTTTCCTTTTTAGATACTATTGGTAATTAATTGTCTTTCAATTTATCCACGTATTTCGGTTTATGGGTTCCAAATATTTTGATTTGATCTGCACTGAAGATAAGTTATCAAAATGCGCATATGCAGAAACTGAATTTACAGTAATTTCGGTATTTTGTTATTGCTTAACCTTTTTAGGCTATTTAGACTTATTCATACCGACAATTTCATTGAATACAATACTGATTTAGTGATGAAACATTGCATCCTTTCAAAAAATTGCGTGGACCAATTATAGTTAAGATTGTTTGGACCAAAATATCAGTGAAAGAATCCACATAAAATAGAAAACAGCAGAATAAAAGTATTTGTACACTTCTTCATTTGTTCTATATTAAGAGAGAAGGTTTTGAAAAAAGGAAATTCAGGGTAAATGCAAAATAATATTGCAATTACTTCATCACGTCATATTCAATGTGATGACACGTATTAAAAAAAGTGTAAACATTTTGTTAAGCAAACAGGAATTATTAATTTATAGTATCTATGGAAAAAGATTTTTTTTTTCAATTTTGTAAATTAGATGCATTTTAAACAAGCAAGATCGTATTGTTAAAGCAATCTTTTAAGCTCAGCTTACCTATTGTTAAACGCATCCCATTCCAAACAGATGAAATCCATGACGCTTGACCTTTAGTACTATTATAACGATCTGTAATACTAGGTAAAAACAGACCAAATGTAAAGGCAACACCACCCAGAAGAACTCCTATCATAAATGATGAGAATGTAACAATCCAACCCCATCCACCATCCGGTACCGTTGTGTCTAATTTGTTGTTTTTCGTTACGTTGTATTGAGTTGGCATATCGCACGAGGTATCAAAGAACACATCAAAATTTACCTGAAAGCATTTTTTTTCTCGTATAAGGAGATAAAAACGACTAATTGGTTGCCATAGAACACTTTGAGTGCTTTACTTATGAAATATTTTGAAAATTGTAGGGAGGAAGTAATTTGACTTCCTTCGGGTGTTGCAACAACCTAAGTAACACTTTTTCCTAGGATTGTAAGCAATTTATCATTAGCCCCTAACCTTAATTTCCTTCCTATAACAATGCGGTCCCATTCACAATTTGTACATTTGAATCTATCATTCAAATGACATTTACGAAAATGACGTAGGCCAAACCCCTTAACTTTCTAAGCACACTTACTCTTATCCTTAAATGACCTGAACAGAACTTACGTAGGCTTAACTCTAAAGCCTTAAACGTTTAACGTAAACAACCATAGGAACTCGGGACAGCCGGACTTGGTTACGGCACTAGCAAAAGCCAGCAGTAAGGTTAAACCGGTTTATGGATACAGGTTAATGGACTTTCAAATGTCTTGGTTGGATCTGCACTGAAGTGACGTAAGTTGTCGAAATGGGAATATGCAGAAAACGAATTCACAGTAACTTCGATATTTTGTTATTAACTAAAAAAATTTAGCCGATAACACAAAACTAATGACTGGAGTTTGTTGTTGCATATTGGGTCCGTAAAATATTCCCCGTGCCAGAAATGTATGCTCTCTACACATTTCAGTTATGGTGTACATATTCTCCAGCAAATATCTCGACATATGGATACAGCTATCATACTTTAAAATTTTGTCATTTCATTTTGTTTTAATTTCCAAATGTCATTCCTACCATTATGTTTATAGTGCCCAAATCTCATTGTTTTATTATACCTCATTGTTTAATTATACCAAGTTTTCTTGCAACTGACTCGATGAGTGTCATGTGGTTGATTTAATGTTGTGATTGTCTTCTATGGGTCTATTTGTCGGACAAAGGATAACAACAGCTGTTAGAGTACTTTGTCGGTTAATTTTATGTTTGTTGACAACCCAGCATCCTTGACGACGAAAGGGATACATGGATGTAGCGTTCCTCGACATTTAGTAATGAATTCAGCTAAAAAATCTGCTTGGGTCACCTTTAACTTACTGTGGGGTATGAACTCAGCTTATTGTTGAAAGCCTCATAGTTTCTTCAAGATAAAGAACAACAATAAAGGCGTTGTTTCATTGCTTGGTTTAATCATGTATTTTAGAGATTTTGTATAATGTGCATCTACTCCATATTTTTTCATTATTAATTGCTGAATATTATTGACTACATCCTATTCATTGGATAATCTGTTTTGTTTTCCACTTACAAATAGAATTTTTCTTTTTCCTTTGGGATTTCAACCAAAGATGAAGACACCGATCTCCCTTCCTTGTACTGGGTATCAAAATTATATAAATGCCCATACAAACAACGTTACATCGCTGGATCTGCAGAACGTTCCACAAAACCTTCTTCTAAGGTTTTAACCTCCATCTTGACAGCCGTAAAAGAGGGCATTGAAAAATACTCTGATACTAGCTTTTCAAGAAGTGGTGTAAATGAAATATGGAAATTAAAAAACTCTAAAGATCTGCTTGACATCCTAAAATCAAGATCATTATCGCATTGTAACAGCATTAAAACGTTTGACTTCTCCACACTTTATGAACAACTGAAATCTCGACAGAAAGACATAATTCATAGATATTACTCCCGTAAAAACGGCGAACGAAGATATAAGTACATTGTCATAGGCAGAGAACAAGCATACTTTGTGAAATACGAATCAGAATCACAGAAAAAATACACGGAGGAAGAAGTTATTAAAATGGTAAAGTTTCTGTGTCCAGTTTGGCGGATTTGTTTTTCAACAGACCATCGGAATTCCAATAGGCACAAACTGTGCATTTCTTTTAGCCGATATGTTTCTCAATTCTTATCAGGCAGAATTCATTGAAGGGATTCTTCAAAATAAAGACAAAAACTGGCCCAGTCCTTTAATTTCAGCTTCCGTTATAGAGATGATTTTTATCACTAAACAAACCTCGCTTTGGTGATTTTCTTCATCTTATTTATCCAAAAGAGCTTGAAATTAAGGATACTACAGATACTTCCACATCGGCCTCGTTCCTTGACCTTCATCTTGAAATTGACAACAGAGGTACATTACAAACTAGGTTGTATGACAAACGCGATGACTTCACTTTTCTAATAATCAACTTCCCTTTCCTTTGTGGCAACATTCCAAAAGCACCAGCATATGGAGTTTACATCTCACAACTCATTCGCCACTCAAGGGCTTGTGGTCGTTACAGTGACTTCCTTGATAGAGTCCAGTTGCTTACAAATAGACTACTTAAGCATGGGTACGTTACCAAAAACTTAAAAGTCATCACTACAGAAGTTTTACGGCCGACATCACGATCTTGTGGATCGTAATGGGATATCTGTTTCCCAGATGACAACAGATCTTTCCCTCTACAACTTAAGTTTGTTTTTCCTCTATCGGATTTGACTTTACTACCGGAGTTGACATGTTCAACATGGCGGGTGTCTTATAAGAAGCAGTAGATGATTACTGTACCGGTACACCTGATCTCAACCATGGTTTTTATTTGGTCCGTGTTGTTCATCTGTATGTGTGTCTTCAATTTTCTTTTTTGTCCCGTACTCAAGTGGTGTCCTTGTTTTTTTTTTAGTGTTCCGATGTTGCCTTAAGCTTTGTCCATGGATTGTTCGTTCTTTTGACTGACGGTTCGGTTTTTACTTACTTTATTGTTGTAATATGTGAATTCAATACAAAAACAATGAAAGAATATAATGCAAATGCACAAAAGACAAAATCCATACAAAAAACATTGTAAATCCAAGAGATTTACCAACGCTTTTATTCTTGTAATTCATCTTCAAGTCACCATGAATCTTTCAACAATTAGCTATGTTACTTCCTCATAGCACCTATATAACTTGAATTCATTGTTAGGTATCGAACAACGCTACAACCACCCTGCTGATTCTAATGATTTCGGGGTTGTCAACAAATATAAATGTATCCTCCAAGGTGTTCATCTCAATTTAGTCAGAGATGTCTCCCCGTTTTGATGTTGTTTCATCACCATCCCCAATTAACTTTTTTCTTTTGTACAACCTCTATCGTAATATAAAAAATACCGAAGTTGCACAAAAAAGCAGTAAATTTCGTCATGTGGTATAGATTTACGTGTTTCAAGGAGTAACCTCTCATCAGCAGCATTAAAACCCAAATAATATGGAAAGCCATAATCCAAATGTAGTAAAAAAGAAGTACTCATTTCCAAAAATATCGAAATGGTAAGCAAAATCCAGTTCAAAGGACATCTACCGAGTCATGTGAGTGCCATACACATAATGGAGCCTCAGTATTTTTAAGTGATTAGAATTTTGATAAAAACAGCAAATTACTATAACACGCAAAGTAAAATTTTCCTGTCAGACAAGTCTGACTATTGGGCTGTTGAATACCCTCGGTGACCTCTGGTCCATCAGCAGTAACATCGGTAAATTGGGAAATATTAGATAGTACACTGTTTTTTACAACACATACAAAGATCAACACAAATCATATAAACATAATTGTCAACAAGAAATACAAAATATATTCATTTCTCGTCAAATCTCATAAGAAGGATGTATTATCTCCGTGACGAGACATAAATACGTTGAAGCATTCAACAATCGTTTTGAAACACCAAAACAATACCATTTCAAGTAATTACGTCTCGGCACTTTCGGTACTTATCTTTCGTTAGATCGTCTTTTACATCATTTCCATTTCAAGAAATAATTTCGGTATTTTGTAAATTATTTACATACATACCCTCGCAAAAATAGATACATTGCTGCATACACGTTCTATGCTCCTTACATCAGTACTAGTCAAAGATATGTTAGAATATCTATCTTCAACTAAACTTAACTATTGCAAAAGTGTCAAGACATTTTATTTTTCTACGCTATATACTGCTCTCCTACATTATAAGTTTTAATCAGTTCTCTAAAACTAACCTAAACAAAGACCGTCAATGTTGATTTCTGCCTCTTATAATTTATGTAATGTGAAAAGAAAAAAAAAACAAAAATGCAAATGATAAATCCCATAATAACAGGCACCAAAAGATGTCGCAAAGATCGCACAACACGTGTTAAATACTTTCGAGAACGTTATTGAAAACGAAAAATATGCCCAACAATTCATGGTTGTCTTGGAAACAGATTGTCATTGGGGTTTGGAATGAAACAATCTGATAAAAAAATGTGGACATACTCACCATTTTCGTCTGCAAACAGAAATTTCGGGCTTTGACCTTGCAATTGACTG
Organism: Modiolus philippinarum; assembly: GCA_002080025.1. Classification (NCBI taxonomy): domain Eukaryota; kingdom Metazoa; phylum Mollusca; class Bivalvia; order Mytilida; family Modiolidae; genus Modiolus; species Modiolus philippinarum. Next base: position 36,990 of record MJUU01060180.1, on the reverse strand, counting down.
TGACCGGGAATTGTTCAAGAATTTGTAGACATTTTTCGACATAACGTAATTCTAACGTGTAAAAAGTACACTTTGTCTATCAGTTATGGTTTTTTCTTTTGCCAAAAAGCAAAATATTTTTTTTAATGTATGCATTGTTTCTTTTGTTGAGTAGTGGAGTTATAAATAATTTGAGAGTGGTGTATAGTTCATGATAAAGGAAAGAAATAATACAGTTAGTGCTGATATATCTTTAACTAATCATGTCTATTTCAGAGTCTTTGCTTGTTTTTTTTTATTTCAGCTGACCTTACCTACGCCACCTCCTCAACCACTGACCACCACTCTCCCATCTACACCTTTTACATTCTTAATCCTGCTCCACCACGATATACAGAAAAGTGAAATGAGCAGGTGAGCAATTTGCATTTATTTGTGAGTGGTGTAAATATAAATGAAAACATTTTTTTACCGTTCCGGAGCACCTGATGTGTGTCGTTTTTTTTTCAGAGTTCACACAGTTAGTGCTTTAGTTTTTTGTGTTGTATATGCAGTGTTTGTGTGTTTTGTCGGCATTTAGTGTCTTTGGTCTTCCGTCTTCTGAAATTCGTGCTTTTGCCTTGTCTCTTGACTTTGATTTATGTAATCTTGTGCTTTATTCCTTCGATATTGTACTGCCGTTGTTTCGTAGATAGCATCTGTTATGTCGCTAAAAAGAGAGTTAGTTTGACCAATATGACAGATGAAAATAGCGAAAAATTTCACTACTATAAATCGTTACCGCCCTTTTCAAAATAAAATAATTGAAATATAAATACTAGAACATCACTGTGCATAACAAGAGAGAGGGCAGTTGGAAACGACAGCTAATCCGCTCGCCCGTTTATTGAATGTTTGTCTAGTATTATAGGCACTCAAGGAAGTTGTACCATTCAAGATCTGGCTTGTTACTTAAATCTGACCCAGTCATGCAAGAAAAGTAGTGATCTTATTTCAATCAAGAGCCTCATACCTAAAGCATATGCATCTACTGATGAAAGATTAATCTTCTGCAAGTTGTAGTATCTAAAATCTAGACTGTAACACAAACTTTATCCTAAGCAACTCATGCACGAAATGTAGGTCAAACTGACCTAATTTTTATCTGGAGCTTTGTAACGTTAAAAGATGTATCTACTTCTTCTTCTACGAGTTGTAGTATCTAAAATCAAAGCTGTAACACAAACTTTAACCTAAGTCATTTATGCATTAAATTTAGGTCAAAGTGACTCAATTTTCATCTGGAGCTTCCTAACTTTACAAGACATCTACAAAATACTATTCCTATATGAGTTGTAGTATCCCAGATCTGGACTCTTACAAAAACTTTAACCTAAGTCATTCATGCATGAAATGCAGGTCAAAGTGACCTAATGTTTATCTGGAGCTAACTTTAAAAAATGCATCTACATATAAAATATTATTCCTCTACAAGTTGTAGTATCCCAGATCTTGACTCTTACAAACACTTTAACCTAAGTCATTCATGCATGAAATGTAGGTCAAAGTGACCTAATTTTTTTCTGGAGCTTCGTNGGACTCTTACAAAAACTTTAACCTAAGTCACTCATGCATGAAATATAGGTCAAAGTGACCTATCTGGAGCTTCATAACTTTACAAGACGTACCTACATACAAAATATTATTCCTCTACAAGTTGTAGTATCCCAGATCTTGACTCTTACAAAAACTTTAACCTGAGTCACTCATGCAGGAAATGTAGGAAAAATCCACCTATTCTATATATCAACCTCAAGTACTCTTCAAGATGCATCCCTGGACAAAACATTGTCCATCTACGACTTGTTATTCAAAAGATATATGGTCTTAAGTTTCAACGAACGGACGAACGGGTAAAACGCAATATCCCCTCCCCAACTTCGTTGGGCGAGGGGATAAGAAAGGGGTGGCTTGAAACTACCGAGGTAACTTAAAGGAAAATCGACGATTTGGCAGCAAACAAAAAGTAGTTTAAGAAATAACTTGAATAATAACAATGGGGTTGCCATAGAAACTTATTTTAGATTTAGAAGTTCAAAAAAGACAAATTAATCATATAATTGGAGAATAAAGATAAAATAATATTCACAAAGCGAAACTAATTTAGTAAAAAAAAAAGTACTGGAAGACAAACTAGGCAGTTATGATGACAACTTTGGCTAGAATAGATTCTAATAAGGTTCCTATATTTGCTATATTTATATAGTCGTGTTAGAATGGCAATAATATTTAGTTTTACATTCGCATTTATGTGATATATACATTTTATATCTATTTTATAAATAGGGGTAATAACAAAATTACCGAACAGAACAACGGCAATAGAATACCAAAGGATCAAAGAACAATATTACATAAATCAAAGTCCAGAGACAAGACAAAAGTAAGAACATCAGAATAAGGGAGAAAAAAGAAAGACGCTACACAACCACAAAACGTAAACACTACAAATACAACAATAAAAACTAAAGCACTAACAGTGTGAACCCTCAAAAAGGGTGACAACAGGTGCCCCGGAAAGTGTAAGCATGTCCTGCTCTGTATACAGCAGATTTGTCAAGGGCCAAAATCCAAGAGGCAAAAAAAAAACAAGCAGATGAAATTCATTGGAAAATTATAGACTGCCATGTCCGTACTTGGTACATTTCAAAAGAAATAGTGGGTTAAACCGGTTTTATTGTGCGCCAAGCATTTCTTTTAATTGGGATTGTGTCCGATAGCATCTAAACAGCAATTGCTTTGGAAATATCGTAACCAATGAAAAGCAATCAACCCAGTATTGTGTAAAACAGAATTGTTAAACACAGTTCGGACCGAAACTTCAAATTTTTCATCATGGGACTAATATGTATGAAAAACTTTTTTAATGATCGTATGATACGGAATTCGTTAAAGCCTAGTTTAATATGAGGCGGTCACGAAGATAATTATGTCTAGTGAGAAAGTCTGTACAATTTGCACCAGCTCTTGCGTAAGTCTAGAAAGGTGTGGATTTAGTGGTATTTGTTGTGTCATTTATCTCTACCTCTGGAGAATATATTTTAGTGATCCATTTCGAAAAGATGCGTTATTTTTGGAAAGAATATCATCAATGTAATTATAAGTGAGATTGAAGGATCTGGCATCTTTTATTTATGATCTTTTGCGAGTAAATCAAGAAACTCAGTCAACTCAGCCTACTCGCTGTTGATAAATAACACCTCCAAATGAATTACCAATAAAAGATAAGAAGATCAAGCATATAGCACACATGTTTTTCATAGTAGCATACTTTTCCTTTGAAAAAAAATGTCCATTTAAATCTGATACAATATTTTTTAACCGGCATTAATGCCGTTTTGAATAATATCTTTAATACATTATGTAAGATTATCATGAAGCAGCGTGGTATAGAGTGTTGAAAAAGTAAAAGGTCATGGAGAATGTACTTGAGAAAATGAACAGGATATAAGATTTTCTAATAAACCCTTCAATTTATAAGTATCGACATGTGATTTACGACACTTCGGGCATAAATAACTTCAAAGTATGTTTAGTGCATGTCTTTGACTTCAGACAAAATCTTCAGTCATTCATAGATGGTTCAGTAGTTGAACAAGTAACTAAATACCGAAGTTACTGTGAATGTAATTTCTGCATATGCGCCTTTCGATAACTTATGTCTCTTCAGTGCAAATAAAATCTAAACATTTGGAAGACCATTAACTTAAATATGTTTAACCAGAGGCTCCCAGGACCCTGTATCGCTCACCTGGCTTTCAGTTGCCACAATCAAGCTAACATTGTAAGTTATACAGTTGAACTTCAGTCCCTCAAACTTTGGTAGTTTGAACACTTCTTGAACTGTATTTTAGCTGTATTTTAAGTCTGATCATGTTTTACTATATTTCTTTGTTTGGCTTTCTTAACAAAAACGTTCTTGCTAAGGACCACTTTCCACACATTTTTGAAGTTGCAATATCATTTTGCAAATGGCAGTCAATGACAATTTTCAACACCATATTTCTAAGTTACGACATCAAAATCTATTTGAAAACCAAATTTCATTTTAGTCAGACTATGTTGAATTTTCCCGCCCTTTTTGTGGCCATTTTGAAAATGGCGCTCAACAAACAATTTTCAAATCCGGTTTTGAAGTCCCAACATCAATATCTATTAGGACCAAATTTCATTGAAATCAGACAATGTTGAATTTTCATTAGTTTTTTGGCGAACATTTTGAAAATGGTAGTCAATGAACAATTTTCTACACCGGTTTCGAAGTTGCAACATCAATATCTATTTGGGAACCAAATTTCATTGAAATCGGACAATGTTGAAATTTCTTTCCTTTTTTGGCAGCCATTCTGAAAATGGCTGTAAGCGAACAAATTTTAACATCAGTTTTGAATTTGCAACATCAATATCTATTTGGAAACCAAGTTTCATTGAAATCAGACAATGTTGAATTTTTCCGCCATTTTGGTGGCCATTTTGAAAATGGCAGTCAACGACCACTTTTCAAATCCGGTTTTGAAGTCGCGACATCAATATCTATTTTGAAACCAGCTTTCATTGAAATCGGACAATGTGCAATTTTCCCACCTTTTTTGGCGGCCATTTTGAAAATGGCGGTCAAGGAACAATTTTCAACATCAGTTTTGAAGTTGCCATAGCATGGCAACCATTTCATCAATTTACACTTAACCTTCATCTTCTATAGTTTTGGAAATAAAAGATGAAAAATGTGAAAATTTTGAAAATTCTGTGAAACCAGAGGCTCCCAGGAGCCTATATCGCTCACCTGGCTTTCATCTGGTCAATGATATTCCTGGTAAGGTGGGACGTTACCAAATGACTCCTTGCTCAGTTGCCACAATCAAGGTAACATTGTAAGTTATACAGTTGATCTTCAGTTTCTCAAACTTTCGTAGCTCAAACACCTCCAATATCTTGAACTGTTTTGGACGTCTGATCATGTTTTACTATATTTCTTTGTTGGGCTTTGTTGACAAAAAAACGTTCTTGCTAAGGACCACTTTCGACACCAGTTTTGAAGTCGAGATGTCATTTTGTAAATGGCAGTAAACAAACAATTTTCAACATCGGTTTTGAAGTCGCAACATCAATATCTACTTGGAAATCAAATTTCATTGAAATTGGACAATGTTGAATTTTCCAGCCTTTTTTGGCAGCCATTTTAAAACTGGCGGTCAACGAACAATTTTTAACATCAGTTTTGAAGTTACGACATCAAGACCAATTTGGAAACCAAATGTCAGTGATATCGGACAATGTTGAATTTTCCCGCTTTTTTTGGCGGCCATTTTGAAAATGGCGGTCAGCAAACACTTTTCAACCCCGGTTTTGAAGTCGCTACATCTTTATCTATTTGGAAACCAAATTTCATTGAAATCAGACAATGTTGAATTTTTCCGCCTTTTTGGCGGCCATTTTGAAAATGGCGGTCAAGGAACAATTTTCAACATCAGTTTTGAAGTCGCCACAGCATGGCAAACATTTCATCAATTTACACTTAACCTTCATCTTCTATAGTTTTGGAAATAAAAGATGAAAAATACGAAAATTTTAAAAATTCGGTGAAAAAAAGGGCAACAACTCCTATAAGGGTTTATGGATTTTCTTCAAAATTTCAGGGTGGGTAGATCTTGATATGCTGAAAATTTTTGCAATTTCTACTTTACCTCTTTCTGTTACACTTTTTGAAATAGAAAATAAAAAATGCAAAAATTTTGAAAATTTAACGGAAAAAGGGCTATTACTCCGAGATGGGTTTTCAGAATTTCTTCAGAATTGCACAGTGGATAGATCTCATCATGCTGATCATACACCATTTATACCCCATGTCAGATTTTTGATATCTGTAACGGTTTTCGAGTCATTAGCCAAGAACTGCAATTTACCTCTATGTTCTTTTTTAGCAATGGCGGCTATGTTGTTCGACAGAGTGACAAACTGAACATCAGTTTGAGAAGCCATGCCCTGATGATTATTCAGGCTAAGTTTGGTTTAATTTGGTTGAGCGGTTTCAGAGGAGAAGATGTTTGAAATTTTTGACGGACAGACGGACGACGGACGCATAGTGATGGCAATAGCTCACATGACCTTTTAGGCCAGGTGAGCTAAAAACTGATAGAGAACAAATAACCAATATGATCTAAATGTAAAGCAAAAATCAGCTAAGGACAGAGCTTTGCGTGAGGGAGATACTCCTTAGTTGTCAACAAAATTTACAAAAATGTACGTTTGCAAGGTTCGGCTTTCGAATCAGCACCGATGTACTGACTACTGGGCTGATGAAGATGAAGATCAAGCGATGCATCTTTCCTAGTATGGATTTTTGAGTAATTTGGTACCAAATATAGGTATGCCAGGTCTTGATTGTTATTTTTAGTTTTTATATCCTAAAAGGACATGAATCATTAGTTTGAAACTTCGCACAATTTTACAAAGATCAAATTAAAATTTTGAATATCATCATCCCATTAGAAAATGGTGTTTGCCATTGAATATATATAATACTCAACAGAAAACAACGGCAGTAGAATACCAAAGGAACAAAGCACAAGATTACATAAATCAAAGTCCAGAGACAAGGCAAAATCAAGCACACCAGGCCGTCTTGAACTTACTATGAGGTATGAGCAAAGCTCATTGTTGAAGGCCTCATGGTGACTTCAAGATGAAGAACAACAATAAAAGCGTTGTTCCTTTGCTTGTTTTTTTACCATGTATTTGTAGAGACTTTGTCTCATGTGCATTTACTCCATATCCTTTTATTCACACCAGAAGACGGAAGACCAAAGACACTACATATCCACAAAACACACAACCACTACATATACAACACAAAAAACTAAAGCACTAACAGTGTGAACTCTCAAAAACAGAGTGACATCAGGTGCTCCGGAAGGGTAAGCATGTCCTGCTCTGTATACAGCACCAGTCACACATTCAGTGAGGCATACGTTTTGAAAGATCTGTGAGGTTACTGATTGGTTATTGTCATTTTCTAACCCTGAGACAAAACCCATTGAGAACCATGGTACGTGTAACTTCTCTAACCCTCAAACAGTTCCAAGGTGAAATATTGAAAAGCTTTTGTAATCTTCTGAGTATTCAAACATGGACAAGGACAATCGGTACCACAAACATCACTGACGAAGACAAAATTGAAATTTAACAAGACAACACAAAAAAAACTAAAGCACTGACAGTGTGAACTCCCATAAAAACCGAGAGCGACATCAGGTGGTCCGGAAGGGTAAGCAGAAACTATACACAGATTTTATTGGAAATGATATTTTAGTTTCTGACAGAAAACAATTACTCTTATCTAATTTTTTTTTCTTTCGTACGTAAGAAACAACACTATGCCTAAAATGACTCTTTTTATTATTTTACCATTCACGGCCAAAGTCAAGTTCATTATTCAAAATTTCTGTTTCTGTACCTAAATAAAGGGCATGTTAACATCTTGCATCTACCATATTGTCAAATTTTCAACCCCACTGACTTTAACAGCTGTTACTATGACGACACGTATTCCTCTGGTCCAATTGTACGTATTCAATTCATGACGACGTAAACGTAATACACATTTTTGCTGTCTTGACGTTTTGTCATCTAACGAGACTTCTGGCTGTGTAATTAATCATTTGGTAAGTATGTTTGCCTAAGATGTATCGGTAATCTTTAGCTAGTTCTTCTTTTCATAAATCAATTAACTGTGTAGGAAAAATTGACATCGACTCCTTTATTGTCCCAAATTATTGTTCACTTTAATTTCGGATTGAGTGGGACATCGAAAGCAGAGATTGTTTTCGACTTTTTAAGATAACATATTGTTTTTTTCTGGTACAGTGTCCAAATTATTGACACCAAAACATAATTAATTTCACGACGCAGTCGACTATCAGGCGAATAATTAACCCTCTGGATTCTATCGTATTCGTCGCGGAATTGATTTGAAAATGGAATAAACAATGCTTTTTTTGCAGTGGAATATATAATTTCAGAAGAATTGAGTTAAAATTGCTAAATATAAAAATATGTTCAAAATGAACTGTGTATCGTTTCTTTTTTTGATTAGTAATATATCATTTCTGATATTTGTCTACAATATACCAATGGTGTCATGAAATATCCATGTTTTTCAAATGGCCAATGTGGACATCATTTGAAGAAACGTTTAGGTTAAATACGCAATGGTTAATAGTTTTATAATAACATCAAATTATAAGTGTGTTCAACAAGCGACTTTCCATATAAGAATAATAGCATCTTATACAAGACTATATTAAAGATAAGCGATATCATCCACGAATGCGAGAAATTCCGTCTTTTCCAGAGTGAAACAAGGAAAAAAGACGTAGAATTTCTCACACAAGTGGAAGATATCCCGATCTTTAAGCCGAGTATAAGAACCTATTTCTTCTGTAAAACACAAGGAACAAACAGAAGGAAAGTAACATTTGCAAATTCCTTAATGATTTTTCAACTGTGACGTCAAATAATTCACGGAGTTTATTATTGAAACAATTGTGACGTTGAACAATTCGGAACGTTGGATTGGATGTTTACCAGTTTAAGACAGCCTTACGCGACGCTGTCTTCTATGGGCTGTCTTACACGGGAAACAGCCATTTACGGAAGAATAAACAAAGTGAAACAGGGGTACCCTTTTAATCTAGTTGATATATATTGTTGACATAAAACAAACTTTCTAGCAAAACATGTACAGCCACTTTTTTCTCAAACCTTAAGACTTATGGTTTGCTTCTGATAATGACCTAATGCTCCATTTTTATATAAAAAAACAATTCCTGGTTCGTTTCTATAGCATTTGGCGTAGGTGTCCTCTATAATGTAGGTTATACATATTGCTGTAATCGCAAAATAATTTCAGGCAAAAACTTAATAAAACATGTTTTAATTGGCAAAGGCTCTTCGAAAAAAACCTTTTATTTTTAATTTCAGTTTTGTACGAGGAAGCTTGGTATGCAGTGTGGAAACATCATATGTTTTCAGAGAGTATTTTACGACAAATGATTTCAGGCAAAACATGGTTCTCAAATTTCATTTCTAATATGACTTCAATGGCGGCAGTGGTAAACTTAATATGCTTAAAATCTAATGTCAGTCATTTTGTTATGTTTCATTAAGTTAATGACGCTAAGTTTTGAGATATAGCGTAAAAGAATTAAAAATGTCATTCTCAGGTAGAAATATATTTTTAAGCCCCGTCCTTCTTTGAACTACCTTAATGAATCTTCAATGGATTCTTACTTGGAAAATCTATATTGATTGGTCCACTAGTTTCAAATATCGCATTATTAAGAACTTAGATTTAGTCTTGTATCACATATAATCTTTCTATGAGGTTTCATTTAGCTAATTGTGCTATTGTTTGAGATATACTAGTAGTCAAAAACATTGAAAATGTCATTTTGTAGTAGTAAAAGCCAACTCTACTTGAGCCCACAAATGTACCCATAATGACATCAATTGGAAAATGTATTTCAATTATTGGGCTAACACCCAATAAGTCTCAAAGTTATAAGTCTGAGATCTGTTAAATACAATTAAACGTTAACGAGAATACAGGAATGGAAAAATATCAAAGTGGAAATGTTGGCGTCCATTGAATTTTTCATTAATTGCATGCAAAGGCAAAATGGTGGACCAAACCATGAACTAAGTCTGGTGAAATCTGTCAAGGCGGTTTTCAGAAAATAGCAAGAATATAGCAAGTTAAAGAAAGAAACAATAGATCAGGCAAAAAACAAATATGTTGTCCTGACTATGTTTATGGCGGAATTACAACTAACTTTACAAAAGCAATAAGTTTCCAAACTTTGTTTTGAAGCCTTTACATGAAATGCAATATAAGCAACTATACTCCCACATCCATATGTCTGAGAAGACTGGATCTGTTATTAACTCCACAAATGTTCCCTCTCAGTGACCCCGTTTGAAAAATTATTGTTGATTGTAATTTTTGATAGGAATAACTCCATACAAAAGCTGCAGGGCTTATAGTCTCATTAATTTGATCGTGGCATGTTTAGAAACATATCGAATAAGTCAACGTGGAACTGTTCGAAAAGATCTCGTAGTTAGTAAAGTGGTCATAAAAATGATCACAGTTCCAAAGGTAATTTACAACGGTTCCAGAAGTGGTCATACACTAGAGCAGTTGTAAGGGAGTTCATAAGCACATAAGAACAGTTCCTCAAGGGTCATGAAGGGATGAAAGGGACGGTCAGGCGTGATTGCAGGAATTTATAATAAAGAAAATGTCACTTTTGTCATATCTTTTAGTAACTTCGGTATTGAGTTATTAGTCCAATTACAGGAAGTTTCATTATCACAAGCATCAATACCATATCAAATACATAAATTGTATTTTTAGTAATATGTTTTGGACAATTTAAGTAAAAAGGACGTTTCATTATTTCAGACATCAATATAATATTACACAAGATTTTTTTTCATATATTTTTAGCCCAATTACAGAAAGTTTCATGAATTCTGGCATCGATATTATTAATACTGATTGATGGAATGCCCCTTTTATTAGATGTTTTAGTCAAATGGCAGGATGTTTCATGATCGTGTGCATTAATATTATATGGAATATAGAAAAACTCCCTTTTGTTGTATGTTTTCAGTCCAATTACAGTAGGTTAAACTATTAAATATGACATATCAAAAGCAGAAAATGTCCTCTATGACTTATGTTTTAGTCAGGTATAAGAAAGATTCCTTATTAAAGGCTTGATACTATGTAGATTACAGAAATTGCCCCTTTTGCCATATGATTTTAGTCAAACTACAGGAAGTTTAATGATTGTTGGCACCAATATTATATGGACTATAAAACAACGTCTTTTAAGTCATATGTTTTGGTCAAATTGCTTCTATCATGACATAGGACATCAATATACATTGTAATTAGAACAAGAAGTTCCCTTTGCCATATATTTTTTGTCAAATTACAGGACGGTTGATGAATTCTTGCACAGATATTATATAAATTTCAAATAATGTCCATTTGGTCCTATAATTTTAGTTAAATAACGGATGGTTTCATGATTGAAGGCATCCAGATTAAATAGAACACAGACACTGTCGAGTTTGTCTTATGCTTTTTGTCAAAGGATGAGTTGCGATAAGGCCGATTTTCGGCCCAACGTTGAATACAATAATTTATGTCAAAAAGTTAAGAACTATATCTCTACTTTTTATTTGTATACTAAAAATATCAAACTGCGCATGTGCAAGCCATGTGACCGCACTTAGAAAACAAATGCAAAGCAATAAGATAGAATATGGTAGGTAAAAGAAAAGTTTTGGAAAGTTGCCAAAATGTTTTGAATTTCTTTTATTTCATTATTTTGTAACTGTATAAGGTTATTTGCATCTAAAATATAATACATCGTTCGATTTTGAAGCCAAAAGAGTAAAAGTAAGGTAAATTTACTGAGGAATGGGCCATTGTCAAAAATATTAAAATGCATTTTTAAAATTTGAAGGAACCCGATGTTTTCTAGCTCCATTTCGTTGCTATAAAACCAGTCTATATTACCATAAATAATGTTAAATACGAGTAGAATAATATTATATATACTAACATGAAAATGGACATGAAAACTAAGGAGGTACTGCAAGGGGTACACTAAATGGTGCCTGAAAAGCAATTAAATTCATAAAGGAAAGACTTCCATTAAAACATTTAGGACTAAAAGATAAAAAAAACATGAAAAAACAGCTAAAACAGTCTCATCGCAAAAAGGTAATAAAACGTTTGGTACGTTAATTAAAAATAGAGTTAAATATAAAAAAAGGATAGGGAAAACTATAGTAGAAAGAAATATAATATTTGAGTGCACAATGTAAACATGTATCCAGTATGTAAAAGTGGAGATGATATTATAGTTCAAAGTTAAAACACTTGCTTAGAAAAGAAACAGCAATAACCAGTCAATTCGGCTTATACAGGAAAACTTCATCGTCGCTGTCATCTGAGTTCCAGTCAGCATCAGCAGCATTCAGGAAATGTGGAGAATGATCTGTCGGCAATGATGGTGTTGCTGCTTGGTGACGTTGGTACCCGAGGTACCATAAAACTGCGGCTATATGTGCACAACAACCCACTGTTCTAGCACCAACTTTACATTGGCAATACCAACCTGTAATAGACGGTTGAATGCAAGAGTCATACGAAATCCAGAAGCCGTACTGTTTTGACGAAACATGTCGGGATTGAATCTTGACCCTTAGAAGATGATCATCATGACGGTGGACAGATATGTCGTACGATCCATCGGCTGAAAGATGTTCCTGTGTGTATGACCTTGCCTGTTTCAGTTGGTACACCCCAAGAGTAATTTCACGGAGATCTTCTTCTGTGAGCTTTGGGAAGTCTGGCAGAAGTTCATCTGAGATATTTTTCCAAACAGCTCTTTTGGTAGCAAGGTTTTCATTCTCAACACGCCTTTGAAGATCGTTGCACCTTTTGGATAAAAATCGCATTTTAACTTCCATTATAGGATCGTCAGGTGATTCTTGGATTAAAGGTGGTCTGTATTTATTACAAATGGCACAGACAATCCGCACGTAATCTCCGACATACATCAACTGGCTGTTTGGCATGACTTGGTCCAGTGCTTTCCAACGTTTGATTCTGCCGTTAGCGGATTCTACAACCCATCTCACTTTGGTTACAAATCGTGAATGGTTTGCCTCTTCTGCTGTATGCTGTTTTTGTCCTTTCGGGAGAAAATCTGGCATTTCGTTTTTTAATCCTAAAGATTCTAAAAGCTCGAGACAATCTCTGAAACCTCGGTCAACAACAAACAGATCATCTTCTTCGAGCCATTCACGTAGCTGTTCAACATTGTTCTCAAGCATGTCTTTTAAGATGGAGGCATCGTTGTTTTTTTCCGTCGGCAAGATATGGTCCAAGAACACTTAGAATATAGCCGTCTGTTCCCACTACCATCATTGGCTTCACCAGAGGCCTATGCTTATTGCCACTGAAAGTGCGTCTTTGGAAGCTATAGTTTCCACTCTTTTCGATGTATATGTATGTTCCATCGAGTACAAGGACAGCAACTGGTTTTCCATCAGCCAGCAGGTCCTGAACAAATGGTCGAGTGTGTCCAGATATAAAATCCTCTCTGGTTATGTGGTTGAAGCCAAGATTATTTGGTACAAAGTCCTTCATCAAAGCTTCCCTCGCACTCTTGATTGCTTTCGAGACAACACTTTTATCTTTAATCTGGAACATGCTACTGAGGACGTTCAGAGAATTGCCAGTTCTTAGCTTAACAAGGAGAAGAGCAAGACATGTCCTTAGAGATCGGTTAGATGTGTTACGTAGGGATGTTAAAGTATCAGCTAAGGAAGAAAATTGGTCTTTTGTGATCCCTGTAAGATAATAGTAATCAAAATCAGATAATGAAGCTGGGTCTTCAAAATCAATACCAGAGGAATTCTTCTGACATTTTGCTCTCATATGATTTAACATAGTTGTTAAATCCGTTGTGTTGAAGTTGGAGAAGTCAGAGACAGGATTTAGTTTGTCCAATACATTTGGGTTAATGCCAGATTTACCAAGATGCCGTCTACAAGATCTGGCTCCAGGTGGTATCAATACTCCAACACCAACAAACACATGTGTTCTCATATCTGAGCTAATAACAACAAGATCGTTGGTTGAGGAGCAGAACTGACATTTATTATGTGACAAACTTGTCCTAGGCACAGATAATTTTCGCCTCGGACTTTGAAAGGTGCCTGATGTTAATGGAGCATTGTCTTCATTTTGAGTTTCTGGAACCTCGTCAGTGACCTCTTTGTTTGCACCAGGATTTTTTCTCTTCTTGTAAAAGGAAAGACGACAAGAGTTGCAAATGACTTTTGAAGAAAGATTACTTTTGTGATCTACTATATGTTGTTGTAAATCCTGATTTGTTATATCTTCCAATCGCTGACTATTCCTAGCAAACTTTTCACACAACACACATTTAAATGATTCTTTATCCATATTATGAGATGAAGGTATTTGCCCCTATTCAGGTCTGGGTCACGTTCTCAGCACGACTGAGGCAACAAGGCCAGGACTCCCTCCCGCTTCCCAGTACTCCATAGAGTAACATTATGTATTCAACAGCTCCTTCCACCAATCATATTGACGACTTCTGTATGTCTACAATATGACAAGGCTCTGCTGCTTCCTAGGAATTACCTTAAGGAGGATTTCCCCTGGCATCTTGTTCGCTAGGCAAGAGCCGCAGTTCATGAAGGTCAGTCTAATACCAAAGATAAGTGTTGGATCCGATGTCCCGCGGAAAATGTTCTCCTCAATATCCAGATATTAAACGTCATCTTCATCCCTGTTTCACCTATACGGGGAGTTTATAGGCGCCTCTCTGGCATGTTGGGTCGAAGAATCCCATTCTATAACTGTTAAGGACAGTCATAACCAGTAACAAATGTAAGTGCAAGGAATAATTTAAACTTTCGTTAAACGTATGTACAATAGTATAAGATAACAGTATCCATGGATACAGTGATTAAAGAGATAAGATAAAAATATGTTTAAAATTTAGTGGTTAAAATATAGAATAAATATGGGTAAATAGATTTAAAAAGGGTTAAAATAGTGTAAAATGTGGTAAAAATATAGAATAAATATGGATAAAGCAGATTAAAATACAGTTAAAATAGTATAAAATATGGTTAAAATATGATATTTTTGTTCAAAGTAATATAAATGTTTAAAAATATGTATATTTTAAGTTAAAATACCAATGGATATCTCAAACAAGGTAAACTTTTGATACCTTTTCAAAAAATAAACTACGAACATTCACTCTTACCAACTTTATTTTGGGAAAAGAAGGGGTGGAGTAGATATACTATTTAACCTTAATTGGTCAGCATGTGGTTGGAATGTTACTGAAACTCTAAAATATCAGAATAAACGTTAAAAGCACCCGTAAAATGATGTCATTTACAGAATGAAGACCGCTGAAAACATAAGACATGTAAACATATTTACTCCCAGTTTGACTACATTTTCTTGTTTATTTTTGCATTATTCCAAAATAAGATAATTACTTAAAAAGGGCAACAATATTCAAACTACTACCCAAAATGCTTTGCTTTTATATTTTCAATGCATACATAATTTTTTTGTTCTAATTGTCCAGGGTAAAAATAGATTTACAGATTTTGGCCATTTTTGATCAAAAGCACTCGCACAATTTTGCACTGAAAAATCTATCATTTTTTTGCAATTTCAACATGCCTTGCATGAGGTACCAGGTTGACAATTTATATGTTAGGTCTCTAATATATGTTTGATATATATTTAAAGTATGAAGCTGGTACCTTATGCAAGGCATGGTAAAAAATGAACTAAAGCACTATCCATATCAAGCATTTTCCCATTGACGTAATGCTAATTTTGTTTTAGGGGGGTGTAAAGAACAAAGATTTTCTCGATAGTCTACCAAGATATGTCGTCCTGTATTAAAGTTTTGAAAAAAAGATATAATATGCTTTGAAAATATACCAAAATTTCGAAGCTTTCTTGAAGAAAATATTTTGACGGTCCCCTTGGGCCGATTTAGCATCTTATCGCAACCCATCCTTACATGAAGTTCATGATAACTGGAATCAATATGACATAAAATACAGGAAATTTTCTCTTTGCTTTATGTTTAAGTCAAATAAGATAATTAAATACCGATGTCACTGTGAATTTATTCTCTGCATATGCGCATTTCGACAGCTTATGTCTCTACAGTGCAGATAAAATCTAAACGTTTGGAAGACCATAAACTTAAAGATGTGTTAAAATCTGATAGAGAACAAATAACCAGTATGATCTAAATGTAAAGCCAAAATCAGCTAAGGACAGAGCTTTGCATGAGGGAGATACTCCTTAGTTTTTAACAAAATTTTCAAAAATTTTAGATATTGTAAGGTTACAAATAGAATCGGCTTTGGGGTCAGCGCCGAAGTACTGACTACTGGGCTGATGAATACCCTCGGGAACTAACAGTCCACCAGCAGAGGCATCGACCCATTGATAACAAATAATTAAATACCGAAGTTACTTTGATTATTTTCTGCATATTCGCATTTCGACAACTTATGTCTCTTCAGTGTTATGCAGAAAGATTCATGATTGAAGCATTAATATTTCATGATATTCAGAAATGTTCATCATGCAATACTTCTTCTTCATGCTCAACTACTGAATTGTCAATTGAACTAAACTAAAATGTTGTTTGTAGTAAAAGACAGGCATTAAGTATACTATTACATTATTCATGCCTGAAGTGACATAAATCACTGGTAGAAAGTAAAACTTTTTTAATTTATTGGAAAATCTTAAATTCCGGTCATTTTCACAAATAGATTCTCTGAAAACATTTGGTCTTTCCACACTGTATACCAAGCTTCCCCGCGGTAAAATAAAAATAAAAATAAAAATCACGAATCAAAGGTATCATTCAAAAAGTCTTTGCCGACTAAAAAAGTATAAGTTATAAATCCACATTTTTTTTCAAGTACCAATCAAAAAGGAAATGCATGCTACTAAGAAAAATAGGTGTGCTTGATTTTCTAATTAATAATATATTTGTCACGGTTGGAGGTGTTATCAACAGTAAGTTGGCATACCAATGGGCACTAGTTGTGATACTCTATTTGCAGACCTTTTTTATATAATTACGAGACTGAATTTCTTCAGGGATTCGTATAAGATCATGAAATTAAAGATGCTAAATCCTTCAATCTTACTTATGGATATACTGATGATGTCTTTTCCATCAATATTGCACCTTTCCCAAATGGATCCCAGTAATAAATCCGACAGAACTAGATTTAAAAACGACACTTACCACTAGATGTACATCTTTTTTAGACTAGCATCTCGAATCTTACGAAGATGGTCATCTCAGTACTAAAATTTGCGACAAAAAGACGAGATTGATTTCAAAACAAGAATATGTGTCCAACGACCCTTGCAACTGTTATGAACAATGCAATATTCCGTGATTACCCTAAGGGTAAAAATCTCAAACTAGCCCTCTTTTTTCCATGATCAGTTAGGCATGAAGTTGAAATTTTTATTATGATTTTAGTTTAGTTATACTCTTATGTGTATTTATGAAAAGTTTCATAATAATATCATACTTCTTATAAACTTTTAGTTTCTTGATATTCGGGTTATTGGATGTGGTTTGTTTCCATTAATTTATCCACTTTTTTACCCCTTTTTGAGGCCATTTAGGGCTTGCTATATGGTGTGAGGTTCCTCACTGTGTTGAAGACCGTACGGTGACCCCTTGATTCTTTGTTTTGGGTCATTTTAACCTGATGATGAGATGTTGTCTCCTGGACATTCCCTTTCTTTTTCATATCCTACACAGAAAAATAAACTTAAACCGGAGGGTAAACCCACTTCTGGACGACCGAACGGGCAGACGGACAGACCCGAACACTATATGCACCCTATAGCTACTATCGTAGGCAGGGCATTATCATCAACTTCCTAATATGTATAGTCTCTTCCTTGCGGAGTGAATGAGTCACAGTTAATTCTATCACAAAAATTAACAGACTTTCTCACTTGACATAGTTATCTCCATGACAGCCTTGTTGATTAAGGCTTCAAAAACGAACATTATAACGTTCTTAAATAGATATCAGTCACTTATGGAATAATTTTGAAGATTCGGTCCGAACTCTGATTCAAGATTCTTTTATTCACTAAGTACTGGGATGATTATACATAACTGTCTACGACCTGCAATTGCTGTTAACTTATTACCGGACACTACCGCAAAAGAAGGAGAGGTTTTGGCATGCCATTAAACTGGTTAAACTAACTATTTCATTCAATGCCTGTACCAAGCTAGGACCTTTGCGGTCGATAATTTTTCCGGTGGTTTCCCCCTGATTTGTGTTTTTTGCTTCATGGACTTTGACTCATGGCAATTTTTTACTACCCCATTTAGTCAAATTACAGAAAGCTTATAATTGTTGGCAGCAATATTATATGGAATACAAAAATGTTCCTTTTAACACGGTGGTTTTATCGTTATATTCGGTGGTAAAATGAAACCTTTATATTCGGTTGAACTTTCATTACAGTGGGTAGTAATTTCTTTATATGCGGTGCAAACGTTTTTACATGATGATCAAATCTGGAATTGTTTTCATTGATCTTTTTTCCGTGGTTGTGCGGGATGAATAAATACACAACCCAACTTTCGGATGGAATGTAAACTCAGGTCCTCGTGTTGGAAGAAATGTCACGCTTCCTGCACGTTAAAGAACCCTTGTAGTAAGCACTTTTTTGAGTGGTCCGTAGGTGATCGGCTACAAGGCTACATTCCCCGCTCATTTCGCTTTCACCCTACTTTTCCAGTCAGAATTTCCCGTCCCTTGACCCTTTCCATGCCCCAAAGTGATTATTTATTAACAAACTTGTTCTCGTCTTGATATAGCTGAAATATTGCTCAGTAGACGTTAAACAATATTTAATCAATCAATTAATCAATCATTGATTTTTTTACAAAACATTTCATTAACCCAGATAAGAAATAAAAAAAGTGGAAGCAGAAAAAAATTAAAACTGGATGGGGCTGTCAAAAACGACAGCTATATCAGTTAAAAGTTTACATTCCATTTTTGTAATCAAATTACTAGAAACGAATTATTTCACTCAAACAGATTCAAACTGTGTGGTGGCTAGATATAGAATTCCAGAAATTTGTCTCAGGAAATTTACCACATTTGAATCATTTTTGTTAGAATCCAATAAAATTTATTCAAAGTGTATGGTTTCAAGGTAGAATTCCAAAAATACCAGGCCAATGAGATTTTCATAAAATTTACCTAAAATGGAATCAAATGTTGCAATCATTTTATTGAAAATTACCGATTTCAATGAACTATACTCAACAAGATATAAATTGTGCAATGACCACAAATTAACAGAAATGAACAAAATATAAAAGGTATGGTAGGCCACAATCGAAAAAGTAAAAATACACCAAATGTGCAAATTTAACAAGGGACTCTCAAGAGCCTATATCGCTCACCTGGCCCCTGATTAACATATACGTTTAATGTTGAAGAGCCCTACAGATAAATTATAGTTCCAAGTAACTTAATGGGAGAAGACCTCTGTAAGGTTTTCCTATAGAGTACAAAGTTAAACTATGTTCCCTACTGGCAGTCATATTGGATTAAGAGAACATAAAGACTATTGTGACCAAGTTTGGTTTCATTGCCCTAGCAGTTTCAGACGATCTTTGAATGTGTTTTCCAAAACGGTCCAATGTTAAAACTATGTTCCCCTCTGGCGACCATTTTGGATGTATAGTGAACCTGAAAAGCACCTTTTTGCAGGGGAATCGCAACCGAGGACTATTGTGGCCAATGTGGTTCCAATTTGCCCAGAAGTTTCAGAGGAGAAGATAACTGGATGTGTTTTCCCATAAGGTCCAATGTTAAAACTATGTTCCCCGCTGGCGACCATATTGGATACATCCCAAACTTGAAAAACGCCTTTTTGAAGGGGACCACCCGAGGACTAGTGTGGCAAGTTTGGTTCCAATTCTGGAATAAGCCAGCTGAGCTAAAACAACTAAAAATGTCGGAAAACAAGAACGCCCAACGTTTCGACCAGTGCGGCTTTCCTTTATAGACAACCGGGCAAAAAATCGGGAAAAAAAAACATTTCTTTTCCTTTTCGATATTTTAGTTCTTTTTTTATTTGTACATTTGATGTGAAAAATAATGGTTTTTTTGTGGCATTCCTTAAAAACGTGGTTGAGCAATTCAGGAAATTTAACATAAAAAGAATCAAACATTTTTGCAATCGAATCATTGAAAATGACGGATTTCGATAAAATATATTTAAAAAGTATATTTTCTTGGTAGTATTCCTAAAATACCCTGTCTTTAAGCGTTTTATGAAATTGACCAAAATTGGAATCAAATTAGTTAAAAATTGTGTTATAAGAGAAAAGAAATCTTAAAGTACTATTTTTTTTGTAGGTAGGATTCTAATAAAATACGTGGTCTTTGAGACTTTCGGAAAATTTACCAAAAATGTATCAAATATTTTTAAAATCCACGTCGTGAAAATGCTGGTCCTTATCAAAAGAAATTTATAAAGTCTTGTTGCTAGATTAGAATTCTAAAAAGAAAGTGGTCTGTGAGACTTTCAGGATATTTACAAAACTTAGAATCACCTTTCTGGAATTCTAATTATATCCAAATTTTGTTTTTTTTCCAAACTTTTCGCAAGTATATTCTAAAATATCAAAAGTACGAGTTCTATTTATAATTTTAAGAAATTTACCAAAGTTTGAACTTTAATCAAAATTCTGAGAGTTTTTTATTTATCTACAGACAATTTTGCAACAAAAATCCCTAAAACTTGACCTTCCCCTTCAGGCATATTTTTTTAAAATCTACCCTTGCTTCTTGGGTGTTCATATTTGGTATGTGGCTTACATATTATCAGGGCTTCATGGAAGTACCATATTCGTTGACATTATGACCTTGACCTTGTCCTGAGGGTAATTGAAAAAAAAAACAAAAAAAAACAAGAGGTTATATCGATCGTCTGGGCCATGACTAGCATCAACAGTATTAATCACATTTATAAACCAGAGGCTCCCAGGAGGCTGTATCGCTCACCTGGCTTTCAGTTGCCACAATCAAGGTAACAATGAAAGTTATACAGTTGATCTTCAGTTTCTAAAACTTTCGTAGGTTGAACACCTCCAATATCTTGAACTGAAACTTGAACTTGAGAAGTCGGATCACGTTTTATTATATTTCTTTGTTGGGCTCTTTTGATAAAAAACGTTCTTGCTAGGGACAACTTTCGACACCAGTTTTGAAGTCAAGACGTCATTTTTGTAAATGGCAGTCAACAAACAATTTTCAGCATAGGTTTCGAAGTTGCAACATCAATATCTATTTGGAAACCAAATTTCATTGAAATCGGACAATGTTGAATTTTCTCGCCTTTTTTGGCGGCCATTTTGAAAATGGCGGTCAAGGAACAATTTTCAACACTGCATTTGAACTCGCAACATCAAGATCTATTTGGAAACCAAATTTCATTGAAATCGGACAATGTTGAATTTTCCCGCCCCTTTTTTTTGGCGGCCATTTTGAAAATGGCGGTCAAGGAACAATTTTCAACATCAGTTTTGAAGTGGTCGTAGCATGGCAAAGATTTCATCAATTTACACTTAACCCTCCTCTTCTATAGTTTTGGAAATAATAGATGAAAATACGAAAATTTTAAAAAAATTTGGTGAAAAAAGGGCAATAACTCCTACAAGGGTTTATGGATTTTCTTCAAAATTACAGGGTGGGTAGATATTGATATGCTGAACATTTTTGCAATTAACACTTGACCTCTATCTGTTACACTTTTTGAAATAAAAAATAAACAAGAGGCTCTCAAGAGCCTGTCACGCTCACCTGGACTGACATAGATAAAAGGCATTTCCAATAGGAAAAACAAAACATAAAATTTAGTAGAATACTTTTTTTTCTTAAATTACAGTATTCTTGTTTGGTTTCCATGGCAACCCAAAGA
>MJUU01060175.1:36196-51663 GCA_002080025.1 Modiolus philippinarum | reverse complement strand
GGTAGTTTCTGAGAAGAAGATCTTTGAATGTGTTTACCCATAGGGTCCAATGTTAAAACTATGTTTCCCGCTGGCGGCCATCTTGGATTAGGTAAGGACCTGTCGGATACCTTTTTGGAGGGGACCATGTAAGGACCATTGTGACTAAGTTTGGTTATAATTGGACTAGTTGTTTCTGAGAAGAAGATCTTTGAATGTCTTTTCCATAGGGTCCAATGTTAAAACTATGTTCCCCGCTGGCGGCCATCTTGGATTAGGTACGGACCTGCTTGATACCTTTTTTGGAAGGGACCATCTAAGGTAAATTGTGACTAATTTTGGTTGTAATTGGACTGGTAGTTTCTGAGGAGAAGATCTTTGAATGTCTTTTCCATAGTGTCCAATGTTAAAACTATGTTCCCCGCTGGCGGCCATCTTGGATCAGGTACGGGCCTGCCGGATACCTTTTTTAAAGGGGACCACCCAAGGACTATTGTGACCAAATTTGGTTCCAATTGGCCCAGTGGTTTCAGAGGAGAAGATCTTTGAATGAAAAGTTTACCCCGGACAGACGGACGACGGACGCCAAGTGATGGCAAAAGCTCACCCTGGCATAGCCAGGTGAGCTAAAAAGGTAGATTTTTCAGTAACGATTTCCGTTAGGGATCTTCTGAAGCCAGGTCTTTGGTCAAGTAGGAATGAAATAAGCGTTTTTTACCAACAACCTCCCAAACACCCAATGACCCTTTTTCAGTGGTTTCAGAGCACATGATCAAAATATCCCTTTCCTATAGGATCAAATGTTAAACCATCGTCTGCTTTCTAGCAGCCATTTTCATTGGTGGATAAGTCTTTGAGAATGACCTTCCATAACATTATTCCAGCGTAGTTTAAGTTAAATTTGCTTCAATAGTTTCAGAGCAGATGATGAAAGGATTTTCCTACACAGTCCAATGTTAAACTATGCTCTTCACTGGTGGCCATGTTTTTAATCTTATCGTAACAAAATGAGCAGTTTTTTGAAAAGGACCTTCCATACATCATTCCTGTAAGTTTGGTTGAATTAGATTTATTGGTTTCAGATAATGAAAATTTTTGAAAAGTTAACAGACCATGGCATTTTTTTAAAGCTCATGTGCAATGTAATTTAAACATAAAGAAGCAACAAATCACCATTTCATAAGTATCTCCAGTTTTGTTCCATTGCCCAAATCAGGTAAAGGGAACAAAAATATCCTCATGATTACAGACTAATAATTTCACCCACTTTTTGGCCCCATTTATCTCGTGAATGGTACATGCCATTTTTTTTTCACAAAAAGTTATTAAAAATAATTCAGTAGGGTTATCTGATTGTTTATACATAAGGCCACACGAAAAAAATTTCTTGTTCTACAGATTTGTTCACCAAAAATTGTGGGGCTGTGAGCGAATTTTTTATTTTTTTATTTTTTGAAAATTTTTACATGCGCTCACTAATGATTTTTTTAATTAAAGAGACCCAATAATAGCAAAGACTGCAATTTTCAGTCTTATGATCACAGATTCAGCTAAATGATACTGCTTTAAGCAGTAACAGGCATTCCCCTTATTATTGCTCCCCTTTGGGTCGTTGTCTCTTTGACATATTCCCCGTTTCCCTACTTTTTTCTATTCATTATAGGTATTTTTGGATTATTGCTGAAAATGAAATAATTACAAAAATAGCATTATAAAGTGACTTTGTCTCATTTGCATTTACTCCATATCCTTTCAATGCTCCTATGCTATCTCTATGTATATATATCAGGGTGGTGTAAGATCTTATTACCGAAGACCTGGAAAGTTTTGATTTGTCCGACTGAGCAGATTCCTTTACTTTTCTTTCCTAAATCAATAGCCTCTTCCCAGCTTTTGCTGTTAAATCAACCCAGTGATATTTAGTCTCCAGTGAATTGTATGAGCAATATTTTTAATTATAATGTTTCCGCCAATGGAAATCGTCTTAGAATAAAATATATACCATTCCAGTTCCATTAAGCTAACCGAGGCACTGAATGTTTGTTCTGAGAACGTAAGATGAGAGTTTTCAGTATTGTTCCATTTTTTGTAGTGATTGAAACAATAAAACGTGTGGAGAAACTGATACCAGAAATGATACATCTTGTACTAAATACCGATAATCGACAGTGATGGACATGAACAAAATCCTGAAATTTGATTTTGCACGATTCAAAAAAAAAAAAAAAATGAAATCGGCGAAAATAGGAGCGGCGATTCCGTCGAACAATTAATTGAATTGGTGTGGCCTAAGTTTATATAAAAAAATGTTAGGTTTAAGTAAAGAAATAACAGATTGTCAAAATATATAAATGTGATTTTGTTTTATGTAGAGTCCGTAGCCCTTACAAACATAAGGGTATAAAGTTGTGTTTCTCAGAAATGCCCGCTGATGTCCAATGTACAATGTAAATTCAATATTGTGTACAATGTTGATTCCATATTGTGTCCATATCGTCAACATCTCTTTCTGTACCCTAAAACATGTTTACATCGTCGATATTGTCAACATCGCAATATCTACAATGTTGATTCAATATTGTGTCTACGTTGTCAACATCGATTTCTGTACCCTATACCATATTAACCAAAGACATCGTCAACAACGCAATGTATACAATTTTGATTCGATATTGTGTAAACATCGTCGACATCACTTTCTATACCTAATATCATGTTGAAGGCCTCATGGTGACTTCAAGATGAAGAAAAACAATAAAAGCGTTGTTCCTTTGCTTGCTTTTCACCATGTATTTGTAGAAACTTTGTCTCATGTGCATTTACTCCATATCCTTTTATTCACCATTTACATCGTCAACATCGTAGACATAGCTTTCTATTCTATGTTTATATCGTCAACATCGTCAACATTGCAATATCTACAATGTTGATTCGATATTGTGTAGACATAGTCAACATCACGCTTTCTATACCATGTTTACATTGTCCACATCGTCAACATCGCAATGTCTACAATGTTGATTCGATATTGTGTAGACATCATCAACATCGTTTTCTATACCATGTTTACATCATCCACATCGTCAACATCGCAATGTCTACAATGGTGATTCGATATTGTGTAGACATCGTCAAAATCACTTTCTATACCAATTGTTTACATCGTCGACATCGTCAACATCGCAATGTCTACAATGTTGATTCCATATTGTGTAGACATCGTCAACATCGCTTTCTATACCATGTTTACATCGTTCATATTGTCAACATCGCAATTAATATCTACAATGTTGATTCGATATTGTGTAGACATCGTTGACATAGCTTTTGATACCCTGTACCATGTTTACATCTTTGACATTGTCAACATCGCAATATCTACAATATTGATTGTATATTATGTCGACATCATTTTCTATACCATGTTTACATGGTGGACGTCGACAACATGGAATAGTCTACAATGCTAATTTGATATTGTGTCCACATTGTCGACATCGCTTTCTATACCATAGAAAAACAAGAGGCTCTCAAGAGCCTGTATCGCTTACCTGGACCACAGCTGACATATGCAGTTAAAATAATCCCAATGTTTTAAGGGCATCATTTTCAAATTTGTTGATTTACATTGATGTTATATTATCTTAAGTTAAACTATATTCCAGACTGGCAGCTATTTTGGATGGGGTGCAGTTATAATGTTAAAACTATGATCCCTGCTGGCGGTCATCTTGGATAAAGCGCAGATTTGAAAAACAACTTTTTGCAGGGGACCATCTAAAGACTATTGTGGCCAAGTTTAGTTTAAATTGGCCATGTAGTTTCAGAGGAGATGATTTTTGAAAGTATTTTCCCATAGGGTCCAATGTTAAAACTATGATCCCCGCTGGCGGCCATCTTGGATATAGTGCGGATCTGAAAAACAACTTTTTTGAAGGGGACCATCTAAGGACTATTGTGGCCAAGTTTGGTTTCAATTGGCCCAGTAGTTTCAGAGGAGAAGATCTTTTAAAGTATTTTCCCATAGGGTTCAATGTTAAAACTATTATCCCCACTGGCGGCCATCTTGGATATAGCGCGGATCTGAAAAACAACTTTTTTGTAGGGAACCACCTAAGGACTATTGTGGCAAAGTTTGGTTTCAATTTGCCCAGTAGTTTCAGAGGAGAAGATCTTTGAATGAAAAGTTTATGCCGGATGGACGACGGACGGACGACGGACAAAAGTGATGGCAAAAGCTCACCCTGGCTATAGCCAGGTGAGCTAAAAAATGAAAGGATATGGAGTGAATGTACATGTGACAAAAACGCACACGATACATAGAAAACTTTATATCGTCCACATCGTCAACATCGCAATGTCTACAATGTTGATTCTATATTGAATAGAAAAAAATAACAATGGGAAGATATGGAGTAAATGCACTTGAGACAGTTTCTACAAATAGCCCGTCCCTAGATTTTCCATGTCATTTTTATTTTTCCATCTCATTTTGATGGAAAGAGATGGAAACAGATGGAATTGAAATGGAAAATTTCAAAATTGAGATGGAAAACTATGAATTCCATGGAAAATTTTCCATCTCAGCTGGAAACAGCATGATTATTAAAAGTTTCCATCTGAATGCATTATTTTTTCCATGGAATTCCATCTGAGAGGTGGTTTGGAGATGGAAAGTGAAATGGAAACTTAGTCTCTCAGCTGGAAAGAAGGCCAGATTATGGACTTTGACAAATTTTGAGATGGAAACCAAACTTGATTTTTGACTTAGAAAATTTCTGAGATGGAAAGTAACTTGATTTTGGACCTAGAAAATTTTTGAGATGGAAACGACTTAGAAAATTTTTGAGATGAAAGTATGAGCTTTTGACTTTAAAAATTACCTAAACTGCATACAGTTCGTTTTTTTCCCTTTTTTTGTGTGCCAAAAATAGTTTTAGAATATCCCTGGACTTTAACTGTTATCAAAGAAAATTTGGGATAAGATAGGACTTTCAAATTTCATAAATCAGACTTCATGTAAATTATGATATGAAATGAAATGGACTTAATCAGAGAAACTTAACATGGTCACTAGACCGTAAAATTGAGGTCAAGGACAAAAGTCATATGCTAAACTGACATTACTACTACTCAAGACCAACCCATATACAAAATATCATTGACCTACCACTTATAGTTATTGAGATATGGATCTAATCAGAGAAACTTAACGTGGTCACTAGACTGAAATTGAGGTCAAGGACAAAAGTCACATGCAAGACTGACATGTACTACTCAAGACCAACCTATACACCACATATCATTGACCTACCACTTACAGTAATTGAGATTAACAGATCTAATCAGAGAAACTTAACGTGGTCACTGGACCGTGCAATTGAGGTCAAGGTCACATGATTTTATGTCCGTCAGGTAGCACTTGATTAGTATTTCCACTGGACCAAATATGATGTTCCTACATCAAAGGGTTTTCAAAATATCCTGTATTATAGTAAAGTTAACGCCGTCGCCGTCATACTTTGCAGGCCTATGTCTCGCTTTCGCGATGGCGCGGACGAGACAAAAATGAATTTCGAATGCAATAATGTTAAGAAAGTACTTAGCGACCATGCTCGTTTTCAAGATAAATTGCTTTGAATGATGAATAGCACAATTTTGGAACAGCTTGCCATATATGATTTGAAAGCTTGCACATAAACAGTTTAAAGAAAAAAAGTTATGCATACTTTTTAAATGGCAATAAATTGCAAAATACTAGAATAAGTAAATATGAATCTTAATGAAAATTATACAATTGAATTGTTTTATACACCTTATACAGCAAACTGTTTGTATATATTATATGTAATTTTATGATTTATGACTGTATTTGAGGACCCCCAGGAAGATAGATTTCGGCTAATGGGGTTATCCTCTTGAAATAAAGATTATTTATTTATTTATTTATTTATCTATTTATTTATTTAATTTTTTTGTACAAAATGAGTTTTTCTAGCGACGCTACTGAAGACGTCGCTTGTATACTGTAACACATGGCACTAGACAAAGATGATTAATTTTTAGCGTATGCTGACTTAAGTAGACTGTAATCGTTATTTTATAAACACCAACATTTATTAGAAAAGACTTGTCGCAATTAACTGTTGTAGTAGAAGAAATTTTAGTTCAATTATTATTATTTACTTACCGTATACTTATAAGTTATAAATAATATTTCCAATGGTTCGAACTTTATTATCTTTTTGCACCTTGCTATTGTATCAAACTTAAGATTTAAAACATGGGTAATCAAGGATTACAAAATTCGCCTCGTTATGGCAAGTTGTCACAGCAACCAAATTTTGCCTGGATACTGACATACTATCCAAACTCAATGCACATGCACACATGCAAGATGATCCTACTATGTACAGTACCTGAGATCTGATCCCTGACAAGAACTTGACCAAATTTTGCCTGGATGCTGACCTACAATCAGAGATGCATGCATGTGCAAGGTTAGATGATCCTACCATGTACAGTGACTGAGATATCAACTCGGATGTAAACTCAAATGTAAGTCAGTCAAGCAGAATATGTAGGTCAAAGTGATCAAATTTTGCCTGGATACTGAATTACCATCAGAGATGCATGCATGTGCAAGGTTAGATGATCCTACCATGTACAGTGACCGAGATCTGAACTCGGACCTTAACTTAAATGTAAGTCACTCAAGCAGAAAATGTAGGTCAAAGTGACCTAATTTTGTCTGGATGCTGACCTACCATCAGAGATGCATGCACATGCACATTTAGATGATCATACAATGTACAAATGTTTAGTTACTGAGATATGAACTTGGATGTAAATTCAAATGCAAGCCACTCAAGCAGAAAATATAGGTCAGAGAGACCTAATTTTCTCGGAGGCTGTGAGATAGCCCAAGATGCACCTGCTTGCAAAGTTTGGTGACCCTACCCTGCATTAGTTACCAAGATATATACCCAACTGCAGAGGCTGACGAAGACGTAGACGTGGACGCCGGGGTTACTCCAATAGTCCCCCTCAACTTCGTTGAGGCGAACTAAAAACTAGAGAATGTGTGTGTGAGACACGGATGCCCCGCCAAAAGATTTATCGCAAAGGATAACCTCATATTCAAATGTAGGTCAAAGCCACTTAATTGTCATTAATTTGGGCAGTACTCATCAAGGCAATTACTTTGATGAAATATCATTGTCCAATGATGTGAAATTGTTGAGAAATGGACTTAAATGCAAAACTTAACCAAAGTCACTGAAGCATAAAATTCAAGTCAAAGCCACCTTATTGTCAATGATTTGCGTAGTACTCATCAAGGCAATTAGTTTGATAGTTTGATAAAATATCATTGTCGTATAATGTGTAGTTTTTGAGAAATGGACTTGAACGCAAAACTTAACCAAAGTCACTAAAGCGTAAAATGTAGGTCAAAGCCACCTTATTGTCACTAATTTGGGTAGTACTCATCAGGGCAATTAATTTGATGCAATATCATTGTCCTATTATGTATAGTTCTTGAGAAATGGACTTTAACGCAAAACTCAACAAAAGTGAACATGCTCACTGGACCGAGAAATTGAGGTCAAGGACAAAAACCATATAACAAACTGTCATGTACTACCTAAGACCAACCTACATACTAAATATCATTGACCTACCACTGATAGTTACTGAGAAACTAATCTAAGCACGAAAACTTAACATGTTCCCTGGACTGTGAAATTTAGGTCACAGACAAAGCCATATGGCAGACTGTCATGTACTACCTAAGATCAACTTACATACTTTATCATTGACCTACCACTAACAGTTACTGAAAAACTAAACTAAGCACAAAAACTTATCATGTTCACTGGACCGTGAAATTGAGGTCATAGACAAAAGCCATGTAGCAGACTGTCATGTACTACTCAAGACCAACCTATAAACCAAATACAACTTATAGTTACTGAGAAAATGACCTAATCACAAAAACTAAACATGCTCACTAGACCGTGAAATTGGGGTCAAGGTCAAAAGCCAATGTATTCAATCCAAGTTAAGACAGACTGTCATGTACTACCCAAGACCAACCTACATACCAAATATCATTGACCTACCACTTATAGTTACTGAGAAACTAAACTAAGCACAAAAACTTAACATGTTCATTGGACCGTGAAATTGAGGTCACAGACAAAAGCCATATAGCAGACTGTCATGTACTACTCAAAACCAACCTATATACCAAATATCATTGACCTATCACATAGTTACTGAGAAAATGACCTAATCATAAAAACTTAACATGAAAGTTTACGCTGCCGCCGCCATACCTTGTACGCATGTCTCGCTTTCCGCGCCTTTCGTCGCGGGCGAGACAAAAAACAAATAACTTAAATTACAATTATGCAACACTGAAATATTACGGAAGCCCATTTTTTTTAATTCGTTATTATGAATTCTGGAATTTGAGATAACGAATTTAATTCGTTATAACAAATTCAAGTATTCGTTTTAACAAATTTTAGAATTTGTCATTACGAATCTAATTCATTAACACAAATTGTTGAATTCATTATAACAAATTAAATAAGTTATAACAAATTTTAGAATTTCTTATAGCAAATTAAATTCGTTATAACAAATTCTAAAATTTGATTTAACAAATACGCGAATTCGTTGTAACGGATTGTTATGACATGCCAAAGTCACATAAAATCAAGAATTTTTACAACGTCTAGATACTGTGTTCCTCATTCGATTCTCTAGTATTTTCGCTCAAATACCCCTTATCTCAATAATGATTGTGACAAAGTCTCTTATTGAAAACCCCTATCCAAACTACAATATCCTTGTAGCTTGCATTCATTGAAAAACAATAACTCTGGCTGCATGAATCCTAGTTACTTGCTTAAAACCCTTAAGTATATTTTTCTACCCTGAAATTTCACCAAGATGTTTCTTTATTTTAGCAATTCAAGACATGAGATGAAATATAGTGTCAAAACCTTAAGATTAAGTTTCTAATGGAATTTCACTGTGTAAGCCAGTTAAATTTCCCAGCTTCATCCTACTGAGAGCTTGTGTTTAGTCAGAAGAATAATCAATAGGAAGGAACGTTCATTCCAACATCTAAATCAATGTTAGACCACACCTTTTTTACTGACATATAACCTTCGGCTTCACATTGAACTTAAGATATTCCAAATGAAGTACCATCACATGCACACATGCAAGATGATCCTACTATGTACACTCAGATCTGATCCCTGACAAGAACTTGACCAAATTTTGCCTGGATGCTGACCTACCATCAGAGATGCATGTATGTGCAAGGTTAGATGATCCTACCATGTACAGTTACTGAGATATCAACTCGGATTTAAACTCAAATGTAAGTCAGTCAAGCAGAAAATGTAGGTCAAAGTGACTTAATTTTGCCTGGATGCTGACCTTCCGTCAGAGATGCATGCATGTGCAAGGTTAGCTGATCCTACCATGTACAGTGACTGAGATGTAAACTCAAATGTAAGTCAGCCACGCAGAAAATGTAGGTCAAAGTGATCAAATTTTGCCTGGATGCTGAATTAGGCCTAGAAAAAAAAGTTGTGAGTTTAGGGTAACCCAATTAAATTCGTTATAACAATTTCAACTATCTGTCATAGCGAATTCAAAAATATTTTGATAAGTCCTATATGGGATTCCTCAAAAGATAAAAAGTATGTCCTGAAACAAATGATTTCCCTACTCATAACATCATGATGTTCTTGCTCTCATTTGCGNGTAAAAAAAAAAAAAAAAAAATTCCTACCCACCCTACCTTACATTGAAAACCATGTTACCCGAAACACACAATTTATTTTCTTAGGCCTTACCATCAGAGATGCATGCATGTGCAAGGTTAGATGATCCTACCATGTACAGTTACTCAGATCTGAACTCGGACCTAAACTTAAATGTTAGTCAGTCAAGTGGAAAATATAGGTCAAAGTGACCTATCAGAAATGCATGCATGTGCAAGGTTAGATGATCCTATGATGTACACTGACTGAGACATCAACTCGGACATAAATTTGAATGTAAGTCAGTCAAGCGGAAAATGTAGGTCAAAGTGACCTAATTTTGCCTGGATGCTGACCTACCATCAGAGATGCATGCATGGGCAAGGTTAGAGAATTGTACCATGTACAGTGACCAAGATCTGAACTCGGACATAAACTTGAATTAAGTCACTCAAGCGGAAAATGTAGGTCAAAGTGACCTAATTTTGCCTGGATGCCGACCTACCATCAGAGATGCATGCATGTGCAAGGTTACATGATCCTACCATGTATAGTGACTGAGATCTGAACTCGGACATAAACTTGAATGTAAGTCGTTCAAACGGAAAATATAGGTCAGAGAGACCCAATTTTCTTGGAGGCTCTAAGATAGCCCAAGATGCACCTGCATACAAAGTTTGATGACCCTACCATGCATAGTTGCAGAGATATATGCCTAAATGCGGAAGGGGACGTAGACGTAGACACCAGGGTACTCCAATAGTCCCCCTCAACTTCGTTGAGGCGAACTAAAAATGAGGGGTTTTGGCAAGAAATTTAGTATTTCGAAAGAAAAATCTAGTTTTTTTGTCAAGATGCATTTTATCCGGACCAAGATGATCGGTATTTGAACTAAAAACCCATCATTGGGACAGAGAGAAACTCCATATCTCGACGAGATACCAGTTTTCTCAAACTTTTTTGTGACTCTTGCTTGCCATAAACTACAACTTTGGGAATTCGAAATAACAGATTTTACAATTTTATATCACAGTTTTCAAAATTTGTTATAACGAATTAAATTCGTTATAACAATTTCAACTATCTGTCATAGCGAATTCAAAAATATTTTGATAAGTCCTATATGGGATTCCTCAAAAGATAAAAAGTATGTCCTGAAACAAATGATTTCCCTACTCATAACATCATGATGTTCTTGCTCTCATTTGCGTCATACTATTTTAACATCAGTTTTAGAGGTGTGTTGGCCAGATGATGGTGCAATCTCCATGCAAATGCTGAAAAGTCGATTTTATTTGGAACTTGAAATATCTATAATTTCTTTGAAAACTAAGGAATACTTTTCCCACAGTGCATATAGTGATGTGGATGTTAGGGGAGGACTGGATTTTTTTTTTACCAAAGTGTCATCATTCGCCATCTCGATATTCGATATCATAGAATATGACTGGGAAAGAGCCATCATTTCTGTTTTACTACCTTCATTTTTACTAAAGTACAAAGACTATTTTAGTTGTGTTTCAAACTTTGTATTAATATTACCATGTTCAATAACAGCCCAGACTTTTGCGTTCGATTTGGGTTAATTGAGTACACAAGGCATAAGCATATTAGCCCGTCTTGTCTCAATTCGCGTGAAGTTTAACATCCATGCATGAAAGATTCCTAAACATTTGGAACACAAGGATTATTCCAAAAGTATGTTTCTGCTTTTACATAAACATCATTGTTGATGTTTTGTTTCCCTTTTCATTATATTATACATGTATACAATTACTTTTGTTGCATTGCGTTTATTATAATTGTTGATGCTTTCGATATCATGTTGAGTGTTTTTTGTATTGTATTGGCTTCGTATTAAACATATATATTGTTTCTCTTTGAAGTAAATGTTGTCCATCTTGGCTAATGAGCGATGCTTATGTCATATTAATTTCAGAACGACATAACTTTTATCTTAGTGAAATTCAAAGTTCGCCACGTAGATTCAGAGAAAAATAATTCGATACACCAGCTCTGATAGGGCAGCCTGTGGTACTGGGTTGTAGTAGGTATATTTAAATTAATAGAAAATCAAATGGACTAAAAGAACGTTTCAACATCTCAAGCGGTAACGAGTCTGACTCGCAATAGAGAGCTTTCTGGCTGAATCCCAGTAGAAATATAGTACAAAGCAGCCAAATTTAAGGCACCCATGGTCAGACTTGACAGAGACACTAGAGGCTCTCAAGAGCCTGTATAGCTCACCTAGTCCATGACTGGCATAAACTGCAGCCTAAATTACTCATTTTCTAGAAGTTTCAAAGGAGAAAATCTTTGAACGTGTTTTCCCCATAGGTTCCAATGTTAAACAATGGTCCCAGTTGGCAGCCATCTTGGATGAGGTGCAGACTTGTCAGACATAATTTTTTAAGAAGACCATTAAAGGCCTATTGTGACCAAGTTTGATTCAAACTGACCAAGAAGTTGTAGAGAAGAATGTCTTTGACTGTGTTTTTCTCATAGGGTCCAATGTTAAACTATGTCCCCTGCTGGCGGCCATCTTGGAATACATGCAGACTTATCAGACATATTCTTCGATAGGTACCGACTATGGACAGTTGTCACCAAGTATGGTTCCAATTGGGCAAGGAGATTCATCAGTTTCCACGGTAATTTAAAGCCCCACTATCCATTACAACTCATTTCAGACCATCATTCAAGAAAAAATTTGGGCAGGGATTCCCCTTATAATTCAGATATATTGCTGAAATCAAAACATTCCAAGTCCCCGTTTCCATAAAAAATTTTGGCAGGGGTTCCCCTTTATAATCTAGTTTAAACATATTTCTTATATTGTGAAGAAAACTATGAAGCACAATACGACAATCAAGCTAACATTGTAAGTTGAACTTCAATCTCTCAAACTTTGGTAGCTTGAACACCATCAATATCTTGAACTGTATTTAAAAGTCTGATCATGTTTTACTATATTTATTTGTTTGGTTTTTTTGACAAAAAACATCCTTGCTAAGAACCACTTTTGACACCAGTTTTGAAGTCAAAACATCATTTTGTAAATGGCGGGCAATGACAATTTTCAACATCAGTTTTGAAGTCACAACATCAATATCTATTTGGAAACCAATTTCACTGAAATTGGACAATGTTGAATTTTCCCGCCTTTTTTTGGTGGCCATTTTGAAAATGGCGTTCAACGAACAATTTTCAACATCAGTTTTTGAAGTCGCAACATCAATATCTATTTGGAAACCAAATTTCATTGAAATCGGAAAATGTTGAATTTTCCTGCCTTTTTTGGCGTTTTGAAAATGGCATTCGACGAACAATTTCTAACATCAGTTTTTGAAGTCTCAACATCAATATATCTATTTGGAAACCAAATTTCACTGAAATCAGAAATGTTGATTTTTCCTGCCTTTCTTGGCAGCCATGTTGAAAATGGCAGTCAAAAAACAAGTTTCAACACTGGTTTTGAAGTCACAACATCAATATCTATTTGGAATCCAAATTTTATTGAAATTGAACAATGTTGAATTTTCCCGCCTTTTTTGGCGGCCATTTTGAAAATGGCGGTCAAAGAATGATTTTCAACACCACTGTTGAAGTCAGCACAGCATGGCAAACATTTTATCAATTTACATTTAACCTTCATCTTCTATAGTTATAGAAATAAAAGACGAAAAAAATGAAAATTTTGAAAATTCTGTGAAAAAAGGGCAGCAACTCCTACAAGGGTCTTTGCGTTTTCTCCAAAATTTCAGGGTGGGTAGATCTTGATATGCTGAACATTTTTGCAATTTAAAGTTGACCTCTATCTGCTATAGTTTCTTTGATAAAAAATAAAAAATATTAAAATTCTGAAAAATTTCTGGAAAAAGGGAAATAACTCCAAAACTGGTAATCAGATTTTCTTCAAAATTGCAGGGCAGATAGATCTTGCCATGCTGATCACTTTTACTTCTGTCAAATTTTGGATATATCTTTAACGGTTTTTGAGTTATTTGCCAAAAACAGCAATTTACCCCTATGTGCTATTTTTAGTAACGGCAGCCATGTTGTTTGGTCCTAGGACCAATCGAACCCAATTATGAATCTAGATACCCTGGTAATGATTCAGACCAAGTTTGATTAAAATTGGCCTAGTAGTTTCAGAGGAGAAGATTTTTGAAAAAGTTTACTACGGACGGACCGACGCCGACGGGCGCCAAGTGATGGCAATAGCTCACATGGCCTTTTAGGCCAGGTAAGCTAACAAGGTGAAATCACAACACATGCACCAAAACGCCTCTGTTAGGATTCTGAAGTATGTGTCTCAGGATATTACTGCACCATGAAGCTCAATTTAAGCAAGACATTTTTTAGGGAGTATGATCATATCCCAAGCTATATTATAACCATGTTCCTTAAAAGCAAGCGTGGAAATCTGTTGAATAAAGATACGAAATGGCTTCAGATAATAAAAGGATATCGATTAATAATAAATACAACACTTGTCATTTCCTTTCCTCGCCTGAATTTACTGTCAAATGTGGAACTGTCCAACTAATAGAACATTGGACTAACTAGTAACAAACCTTCTGACTAATATTAATGAACCTTCGGACCAATGAATCTTCGGACTATAGAGCGGTCCCCCATAAAAGGAGTTTTTCTACTTGAAATACATTTTTTTCGAAAATTTAAAAGCGTGATATTGAAAGGGTTGAGAGCGTGATTTGGGTTTGGGAAGAGTGACTCTCACGCCCAAAGCGTGAGACTTGACAGGTCTGGGGAGCATGATTTGGGTTTGAGAAGAGTGACTTTCAGGCCCAAAGCGTGAGACTTGACAGGTCTGCTGGTTTGTTAAATAGTTTCAAATCCTGTTATATTAGTCCCAGACCATACTAAGATCAAAGGATTCATATTGCATTTACAAAGATGTACGTACGGCCTTTTCCACATTTCCCCATTTTACTCGATATCCCCCCCCCCCAAGTGGCAACCGTAAGGACCATGAGCTTAGTTCGGAAGCTAATGTCGCACTCGATTATTCTTCCTCCATTCAGTCGTGTGCATCTACCTGTAACCTGGACGCTTTAAATCAACTTTCTATGCACTGCAAAACGTGTCTTTTGGTTTTCGATGCAGAAATTATTAACCATGAATGCATTCAAACTGCATAAAATCTGGGACATAGATATTTGTCCTAAATAAGACCTACGTTAAAGAGAAATATGGTGGACACAACTACCTGCAGTGAAATTGATTTACGTGCACCAAAAGAACCCGCCAATATTGAAATGACCAATCATTAGCAACGGAAGTTGAACGGAAATTACCGAAGCAATACTGATGTGACCATGTGACCGATATGTAATGTGACCATGTGACCAAGTAACTTGTCAATGTCTTTTATGCACATATTGATTTCATTTTTGTGTGTGTGTGTGACTTTGTGACCTTGTGACCAGTCACAACCATGCAGTCTTGGGAAAGTGCACTGAAAACATGAGTTTCATCGAACTGCGAAACTGTTATTTTTCAAGTTCAAGTAGATAGTCCCTGCTTAAGGGAACGGTCATTATTTATCAGGTTGGGGGATGGAATTTTTTGCAAAAATTTCTTGGTTGAGATTTCGACCCCCCCCCTGTCCAGCGTAAGAAAAAACTTTGGCCCCCTCACATATTTTCGATAAAAAATTTTGACCCCCCCCCCCCC
>MJUU01060175.1:20703-36117 GCA_002080025.1 Modiolus philippinarum | reverse complement strand
AAAAAAATGCGTTTTAATTGAACATTTTCAAAAAGAAAAATACAGAAAATTATGTTAAATCTAACTCACAAGTCCGAGGGGTCGCGTTTTCCAATTTCCCATTGGACGTCTATTATTTAGTCCTCATTGATTGTGCAACTTTTTCTGACAGAAAAATAGTACTTCCTCGTTCTAGAATGATTTGTTCTTATAGTGAATTTAAGGAAATAAGCTTTACTTATTCAAGATATAATCATAATTTGATGGAAAGTTTTCAGAGCTGTCAAAAGATAAAATATTGAATTTAAGGTACTGTCCCGCCGAAGGCGGGTGAAAAAAAATCACCCTCGTTAGTCAATGAGACTTTTTGCTCAAAATTAATCTAAAAAATTTACCCCCCCCCAAAGAGTACCATTCTGAATTTTCAACCCCCCAATGAAACCACTTTCAAAATTTTTACCCCCCTAAAATTTTCCAGCCCCCCTCATCTGATAAATAATGACCGTTCCCTAATTTAAAGACGAAATTCATACAACAATATAACATAAGCTGTTTTTAAACTGGGACTAACTGAGACATTTTTATACATGGGACTTAAATGTTATGATGCGTAAAATACATATCACCGTGATATCATTAAAAAAGCACATAAAGCAAATAAAAGCATAATCCATAACATTTAAGAAAGATTATAAAAGCATGATACAAATAAGACGGAGACAAAGGTTATACAAATAAAACAACACATAAAGCATAGGTTAATTTAGCACAAGAAATTAAAATATAAAATCTGTAATTAGCACAAACATTTATAGAATCAAAAGCTAATAGTTAATACCAGAAGTCCATTATTAGTACTAATACTAGTAATGGACTTCTGTTAATACTAGCAAGGAAAGTATGAGCATTATAAGCAAAGCAACTCGCGGTAAATTATTTGCATGCACTGCAACAGTAACACGAGCTGCCAGACAAGGTACTTATCAATTTAGAAAATTGTTTAAGCTTTGGTTCAATTCTAAAATGATCTGGCAACTCATTCCACAGTTTAGAAGCAGTATAACGGAAAGAGTTGATACCATACCTAGTTGTTCTGACTTGGGGGAATACAGCCGTGTTGTTATATCTGAAAGAATATCAAAATGATGTTGTTTTATATTCATAAAATCATATGTAAGTCAGAAAGGCAGTTTTTGTTAATTATTTTGAATGTTTCGAGAGCAATTGTTCTCAGCCTTCGCACTTTAAGGGCGGGTTATTTAGACAATTCTAACAATTCATTATAATTACTTGTGTGGTTATTGTAAACAAAACGTAATGCTCTTTTTTGTATTTTTATACCCCGCCACACGAAGTGGCGAGGTATTATGTGATACCCTCAGTCGTGTGTCCGTCCGTCCGTCCGTCCCCCGAAGGTTTCCGACTGATAATTTGTGAACGAAATAACAAGAGGTCTTCAAACTTGGTATGTGACTTGTTAATAACAAAACACAGGCCAAGTTGGAATTTGGGTTCAGAGGTCCAAGGGGTTCTGGAGTTATGACCCTTGAAACTTCAAAAAATTGTGAATTTTTTAGTTTCCGACTCATAACTTGTGAATGAACTAATACATTGTCTTCAAACTTTGTATGTAACTTGTTAATAACAAAACACAGGCCAAGTCTGAATTTTGGTTCAGAGGTCTAAGGGGTTCTGGAGTTATGCCCCTTTAAACTATGAAAGTTTGCAAATTTTAGGGTTTCCGACTGATAACTTGTGAATGAAATAGTATATTGTCTTCAAACTTGGTATGTAACTTGTTAATAACAAAACACAGGCCAAGTTCCAATTTGGGTTCAGAGGTCCAAGGGGTTCTGGAGTTATGCCCCTTGAAACTTTGAAATTGTGCAAATTTTAGGGTTTCCGACTGATAACTTGTGAATGAAATAATATATAGACTTCAAATTTTGTATGTAACTTGTTAATAACAAAACACAGGCCAAATTGAAATTTGGGTTCAGAGGTCCAAGGGGTTCTGGAGTTATGACCCTTGAAACTTCAAAAAATTGTGAATTTTTGAGTTTCCGACTCATAACTTGTGAATGAAATAATACATTGTCTTCAAACTTGGTATGTAACTTGTTAATAACAAAACACAGGCCAAGTTTGAATTTTGGTTCAGAGGTTAAGGGGTTCTGGAGTTATGCCCCTTTAAACTTTGAAAGTTTGCAAATTTTATGGTTTCCGACTGATAACTTGTGAATGAAATAGTATATTGTCTTCAAACTTGGTTTGTAACTTGTTAATAACAAAACACAGGCCAAGTTCGAATTTGGGTTCAGAGGTCCAAGGGGTTCTGGAGTTATGCCCCTTGAAACGTTGAAATTGTGCAAATTTTAGGGTTTCCGACTGATAACTTGTGAATGAAATAATAAATTGTCTTATATTTTGGTATGTAAGTTGTTTGCCATGAAACACAGGCCAAGTATAAGTACACAGAGATCTAGAGTTATGCCTCTTTAAACATTGAAATTTTGTGAAACGTGGAGGGGTATCATGTCATGCACCATTACTATTTTTTTCCATTTTCAAAAATTTTTCCCCTGCAAAAATGGCAAGTAAGGGGACTTATTTTTGATTATTTCGCCTTTTAAAAGTTTCGAGTTTTGTCTAAAAATACAAAACTTATAAAAATCACTGACAGAATATTTTAATTTCCGGCATACGAGATATATAGGCTAATGTTATCAATGATCTGTAGACCCTTTTCACCGTGCCTGTGAAGAATATTTCACTTATAACTCAGTGAAGTTTAAAAACGGTTGGGCTGAAATTTTGATATTCTACTTTAACAATATTAAAATATCAATTAATTATTTTCTTTTTTTAAAAAGATGGGGTGTCATAAATCGTGATGTTTTAATAAAAAAATGGAGAAGAATAAAAAGAGGGTATCAAGATCTTTCAGCAGAGATCAACAGAGACATGTCCCGGCTATCAAGACAAGATCATATGTGTCTGGTTTTTCTTATCGGTGCGACAGTTTTGAGGGGCGGACAGGGGTGCTGTTCTCCTTTCTCTCACCTCTTTTTTCCTTTCTCCCACCCTTTTGTCATTTTCCCTCCCGATTCACAGGCTTTTCCTGGTCTCCCTTTTTCCCCATTTCTCCTTCATGCCTCCCTTTCGTCCCTTCTCACGGCCTCTTTCTATAATACGTCATATGAAATATGAGTACATGTAGTGATTTATGAATGAACTAGAAAACACGAGGGGACTTTATAAACATTAGTGGATGATATAAATCGGATAATGGTTTTTATGAAATAAAAACGATACGCTAGGCTATGGAATAGCCTTGGATAGAAAATTGCGTGTTTGATTGACAAGAGTGTGGTGGCTCATGATGTATTTGTATACTCAAATCAATAATTGGCGTTATTTTTGTCATGTCGGATTCTACATACACAACTGATCCATGTACAGCTCGCTGATCACTCTTGGGTAAAATCACAATTTTGTAAAATGGTAAAACTGGAGAAATTAAATGTTGTTCTAGCGTATTTAATTCTTCAAAAGGAGCTTTATCCATTTCTAAATTATTTATCATTGCTTACACACGTAAGAGTTACACGTTTTACACACAATACGCTTCTCTCCTTTTAACATTTCTTTCCACCACTCATCTTTTGCATTAAATTCTTTCTCGTGTACTTGGCTTCGAAACATAAACCTTTTACAGCACACACAAATAAACACCGGTAGCCCTTTATTCTTCCGCAAAACTCTTTCCATCTGTCGTTCTCCATTGCCTAAGTATATCCACAAACTACAATCACGCTTTGTTAAACACAATTGAAAAGTCTTTTATAGTATTTGTATTTGATTATTGCACAATACCTCATCTTTATTTATTAACTTCTTGTTTTAAATTTATACATTACTGTTCTTATTCTTTTTATCATATCTATATATTTATAAATCTGGCTAAGCGATATCGCAATACCAATCCCATCATCCTCTACAAACCTGTTCCCAGTCGGTACCACCTATAGTAAATGTTTATAATACTTTTCAACTTCCACAAGGAAACAGAAAAATTAAACCCCGCCCCAGACTGGACGCCATTTTGATTTCGAGAATCTGAAATTCCTATTCAGGTCAAGAGTCTTCTGCGCAAGCATACTCCTCACCTCCCCCAAGAACTATCTATATAGTTAGGCTATTCCCACTGTGGCTATTCCATAGCCTAGCTAAATATGATAATGATGAATTGTGATTCTTAATGAACAAATAGCAGCTTACAGACAAATATATTTACAAATACTTCATAAATAAAAATAGCCAGGGCGTATTACATGATTCCCAGCCACGTATCACAAAATTCACAATTGATTTAAAGTTTAAAAATACCCACAAGGAATGTGAAAATTATTGCGGAATCAGGATATTACGTTTGTAAAATACAGAAAACTGTTGTTAAAGAATAAAACTGAATAATGGTACGGTCGAACAAAAAATAAGTGTCACTTTTGGAATTTCCTAATTCTCTGTCAAAAATATTTTTTTTTTTATAAATGAATAAAGCATTATATGTTATGTCCTTTTCTATGTTATCCCAAGATTTAGATGTCTAGATCTTCGTAAAATAACGTTTTGAAAATAATGCGACTACGGTACAACGCAAAGACAACAGTCTGTGGTATTGCTTAATGAAATAATTAGTCTGTATATACATACATACATATCCTCTCTGGGCCCTAAGGACTCGTGAGGCCGGTCAACATCTCCCTCCATTGCTTAATGAAATAATTAGTCTGTAAGTTGCCCCAATGAGTTTAAGCTACTCTCCAACATCAGAATTTTGTTTTATTAAGAAAAAAGAACATGCACTTTGTAATATTTTGTATCTTAAAAACTGATTTCAAATGATTTAACATAAGAACCTGCCAAGTACTATGATCTGACCATCTCCCCGCTTCTTTAACATATCTGTATGCTTTATTCCCGACTTATTAAAATACCGAAAAACTTACTTGGATTAATTTAACTTCTGAATTTGAATTTACTATGTCTCGTCACCTCAAAGAAAGTAATCATATAGGAAAACAAGTTGATTGCGAACAATGCAATTTCGCTATAGATACAGTGCTTTGCACAATGGAGATACTCCCTAGGATAAATGTATAGAAGTTACGATATGGTTATCAGGGGTATCAATTCCGGAATTTTCCGACTTTATTTTTTCTTAATCCCGAAATCCCGAA
This sequence comes from Modiolus philippinarum, assembly GCA_002080025.1. Taxonomy (NCBI): domain Eukaryota; kingdom Metazoa; phylum Mollusca; class Bivalvia; order Mytilida; family Modiolidae; genus Modiolus; species Modiolus philippinarum. Next base: position 30,895 of record MJUU01060175.1, on the reverse strand, counting down.
CTATATAGAAACTGAAATCCCGATTCACGGTGAATTTATTTCCCGAAAAACAAGTCATAAAAATCCCGAAATACTGAGCTTAAAAACTTCTAATCCGACATCCCGAAAAAGCCCACCCCCACCACCGGCCATCTTTGTTTCACCCAATACACGATTTTTGTCTTTTCCAACAGGCAAGAACTTAATATTTTCCTCGGCAACTTTAAGGTTCACCAACCAGTCAGCGGGATATCTTTTTAATGTGTGTTTCTCGGATTTATATTTTGGACTTCTGCTGCCATCTATTAGGGTTTATAGTGAAAACAACTGTTTATTGAATTGGGGGAATATAAAAAAAAAGACTAGTAAGAAGAAGAGAAGAGTTCATTTCACCGCTGGATCCAGCCTTCGAAAAAGATAGGTTCAAGGGGGTTCCAGACTATGTTGTTTTTCTTGTAGGCAATTTCTTTTGCCAATTTTCGCCTATGTTCTGCACAAAACTTAAAATATTTTCCGGGAGAAGGAGTCCAACCCAAATAACCCCTCTTGATCCGCCTATGCATTTATTGAAAATAACCAATAAAACTATGTAAAAAATATACTCAGTTCTCGTTTTTCTTCTTTTTATATTTATTTATTTTTGGCGTTCACAATAAAACTAAAATAACGAAAACTCTATGCATAAATAGTATGCTTCTTTTTTCTTTTTTTCACATGATGTGGGGCGGATCCCGAGAGTTTGAAGTTAGAAGAGGTGTAATTGAAAAAGTAATCGTCAATTGTTGTGAGGCACGAATATTTCAGACCAAACCCCGATTAAACCTATTTTAAGGGGGTACACCCCCCTCTCTCCCCTTAGTCCGCAAAGTGTATTATGAATAATATTTATAATATGTTACATAGAATTTGTTATATTGACACAAAACCAATATAAAAGGAGAATTCTGCGATTATTTCTCCTTGACGTTTATAACTTGAGCAACGACGTTGAAAGATCTACGGAATAACGTCAATGAAGCGTTCCCGCCAAAAATGGACGTAAAATTTGATTTTTGAGAGGTATTTAAGCTTTATCTCGAAAAAACGCACGTTAAGCCCAAATTTTTATTTCATATTTGAATTTCTTAGTGCAAGATGAAATTCAGGAAAAAATCAATGTGGGAACCATGACAAAACTATTTTCAAAACATACGAATTTTAATGTTTTGGCACTTAAAAGTTGAAATTAGCTACAAAAAGTAAGATATATATATAGAAAGAAAGAAATTATTTTTAATCTTAGCTAATAGTTTTAGTGTGAAAGATTAACCTGCAGAAAAAATTTATTGGCTATCTATGCAAATAAAAAAGATACACCGATTTGAATTTAGCCCGACAATTTGCAATAATTGCAGTTTTGGCTCAATTATACCGAATTTTGAAGCTTTATATCTTGAAAAATAGTCCGATAAGGTATATATATTTTTGCATATTTGGAAAGTACGTATCAAAATTGTGCAATACTAATATTTTCAAAAGTTTTTCAATGTAGATCGAAACTGTGGCGTATGCCCTTAAGAAATAATTCATGGGCGCCGGTGGTTTGTTGGAGATTTACATATGGGTGGCCATTATTTTCGTTAATATTTAACCCAGAGCGTAGCGTAGTGGAGCGAGGAGTGTAGTGGAGCGAGGAGTAAAATAAACGCAAACGTCGTCAATTTCAGCGTAAAGACTGTTGTGAAGTCGCTCATTACCACCATTTACCACTTCTAAAAGCCACCTTTAGCAGAATGGACCACTTCCTGTAGATTGTCCTCTTCATGAAATGTAAAAATCCTTAATGATTAAAATATTTACCAATTATGGACTTTTTACGAAGTCAATATGTTATATATGGACCTGTTAGGTTTATATTGACCGAGGACGAAGTCCGAGGTCAATATATTCTTAACAGGTCCATATTTAACATATTGACAGAGTAGAAAGTCCATCATTGTTATATTACATATGTGGTTTTCATGGTAATTCATTACATTTTCGTGGGGACAGATTTTGTGAATACGCCGGAACTTTACTCGAAATAGAAGCTCTGGCATGATTGAATTTTAAAATTAAGAAAAAATAAACCCCTGAGTCACTATTATGTGTAAAGCGTCATGCAAATTTTTATATACTTTTTACAAGAGCTTTCTCTGTGAAAAACAATAAATTTTGAATGTTCAAGCGGATCTGAATTAAGGTATGAATGCATAGAAAGAAACTTAACGTCAATGTACTAAAAATAGAAACATAGCGTCAATATACATAAAAATAGAAACAAAACTAAAATACACTGAATATTCTTAAAATCACGTGACCGTTTCAGCCAATGAAATCAATAGGAACCTCTAGTATATGTAATATGAAAAAGAAAGGAAATGGGGTAAATGTCAAGAGACAACATCCCATATCCAGGTTAAAACGACCAAAAACAAAACATCTAGGGGTCACCATATGGTCTTCAACACAGTGAGGAACCTCACACCATATAGTAAGCCCTAAATGGCCCCTAAAAGGTACAAAAGTGAATAAATCAATGGAAACAAACCACATCCAATAACCCAAATATCAAGAAACTAAAATTTTATAAGAAGACAAGGACAAGCCAATGACCAACATATTCCTGACTTAGGACAGGAGCAAAAATTGCGGTGGGGTTAAACTCGTTTTCTTGGATCCAAACCCTCCCCCTATGTGTGGTGAATGGCTAAAAATAAATACACAAAAAGACTCACAGTAAAAATCAAACTAGAAAAAAGTCCAACTTATCAAGACGAGTACCCTTACAATGAAGTACATAAACATGAATACAATACATACAGGTACTGTCCGGACAAATGCTATCAGTTACTGACAGCTAGCTAAGGACATAATTTCCGTTGACTATGATATCAAGCCTTCTTACATATAAAATTTATATCACTATTCAGTCTCACAAAGGTCGTTATTTACACAGGATGCTATAATTAAACAAGACTAATCAAAAATTTCTTAAAAGTGTGTTCTGTCCGATACACTGTGCAATCGCCACACACAAATACTCACCTAATATTAAAATAATGTTTTGATTACTAATAAAGCATCCTCTGGCTTGGTGGAGAGCAAAACACATGCCTCTGGTTATATTGTCCAATCTGCTTTGTGTTTTTCTGTTTATAAAGTGGAATTTTGTACTATCCAGGATAACTTGTAACAAGTTAAAGTCATTTAATATTATCTCATCTAGTAAGTTCTTTTCTAACACTTCTGCCAAGCATGTTTTCAGTAAATAAACTTCATTCGTTTTTCTTGTAATACTGGGCATTTGAGTAGGAAATGGGTTATATCTTCCTCATCTTTAAAACATAATGAACGATTGTTTAGAGACGTTTTCACAGTCTCCTTGCAAGAGATATACACCGCAGATCATTTTTTACTTCACACATGCTCTTTTAACTCGTACTTGTCTGTTCCACATGCCTGTCATACTGGATGTATAATCTTCAATTTTAAGATACTTCAGTGTTATTTGAGATTTTCATATGGCTAGTCGTCATGGTTTTCATTGTTCCCATATTAGAATATAAGATATTCAAATGCATGTTCATACTTTTAGATTAAAGATTCAGTCACTGAAGTTGCAACTTGATGGCACTTTTTGACATGTTTTCACAATTTTAATAGGGTTTTGTTAGAATTCGTTGTATAGCACCTCCAGAACCAAACTAAACTAACTGCCATTCGGAAGGGCAAAATACACTCCCAACAAAAAATTGGTTTTGGTTCTCGGTGTCATTCGAGTTCCATCGTCCTAAACACTGTAAAATGGTTTAAATTAACACAAAGGGCTGTCAGAAAACATACAAGTGTGTCAACTCTTAATTTTATTTCTAGGAAGTACGCGTACCAAACACCATATTAAAAGATTTTCGACAACATTTTAGCATATTTTGAAAATGGCCTATTACGTGAACAAAATTCTCGCTTTATTGGTCATACTTCTTTGAAAATTTACTGTGAACTATCTCTAGTGTAGAAATGTCACGGTTTCTAACGCGATGCGGGTGTGGATTATATATTTCTCCCACTGTTCAGGAAACGTGAGAACAGGACAGAAATTACGTCAATAAAAAACAAACGACAATGGTTAACAACACATATCCTTAGAACTTCATGTTCTGTTTTTGAATTTCTGTTCGTGAGTTCTCAGTGTCACATGACAAGACTTATCTAAAATGTTCTAAGTTTCACTTTCAGTCCAAAGGACCAAGAATCTCCTGGACATAAGGACCTCAAAAATAACAATATTTTCAAAAATATTAAACCGCTCATTGGCAAAAAGTTTAATTCTATTGCCCCCCCTTTTCCGTGCATTTTATGTAAATTTAGGCGCCATAGTGGCTAAAATGAGCAAACTTTGATCTTAACTCTAGAGAAAAAGAAACAAACACGGTAGGTAAAACATTTACTACAGATTTCAGTATAATTGGTTCGGGTCTTGAATTTCGCGAATTTCTTACAAAATCTAAAGTATGGAAATATTTTGAATGTTTACTAAAAATAGTTATTAGACCATTTTACACAATTGATAAAACTTTCAAAACAATAAATCTTTGGCTAAATGGACTCTCTTACTAATGGACCTTCGGACCAATGGACCTTCGGACTAATGGGCCTTCGGACCAATGGACCTTTGGACTAATGGACCTTCGGACCAATGGACCTTCGGACTAGCTGCTTTCGGACCATTGCTACAGTACCTCGCGACTATGTGTGGTGGGGTATGAAAACTCATTTTCAAACTGAAATCAGTCCAGTTACACCAAATCAAAAAACCTTTTTAAGGTCGGCACATACTTTAGATAACAAACTGAGACTTAATGCTAGGTTTACACCGCCGATCAGACCAACTCGATCAACTCGACCATGCTGTTTTATTCCGATCAACGTCATAAAATTCATTGATCGAACTAGCTCACGACGTCTACTCGACCTTTATCCGATTTAACACGACTAACACTCGACTTTACTCGATCTTTTTACGATTCACGTACGACTTATGCTCCGCCCTCATTTGACCAACCAGACTTTGTCAGATTGAGCCAGATTATAGCTCGATTTGTGTTTGATTAACTAGAACTGGTCGGGAGAAGATCGAGAAATGGTCAAGTGTGCTCGAGTTTGTCCTGGTAGTACTTTTGTATATACGGGGGTAAAATGTGAAAATTCAGGGAACGGTTTAGCATGGTGGAACAGCAGCAAAATTTGTGGACCATGTGGCTGATGCTTCAAAGAAAAGATGATATCTGTGATAGATCTAGAGTAGCAGACAAGGTGGGTCTTACACAGAAGGTGTGTAGTTTGGGTTATACAATAGCAAATGCTTCAAAGTCATCATTACAGTGGATTGAATGTTCGCTTTAACATACTAGCAGGCCATCCACAACATGCGTCAGAATGCGACTGTGCGTTTTTTCTGTATTACATGTAGGACTAATCTAATACATAAAACAGAAGACATATCATTACATGATATCGGTGGTAACTAGATTTACAGTAGTTTCCATGTATAGCTTTAAACCTGCTTTCTGTAGAAAAATCCGGTTTTCAGAAAGTAAAAATTGCGAGCGGCTGCCCGTTGGGTACATTTTCCCGTTGCAAATCTAAAGGATTTTTTTTATTTTCTAGTAAATGTTACAAATATTCAAACTAGCATTTTTCTGGTGTAATTTAGCTTGAATCATATCTTGTGATAAGAGTACAAACCTGGTCGGATGAAATAATATTTTATTCCTGACTTCATGTATTTGGTGAATCTGTTACTGGGGTGTGTATATTGGGTACATCTTGGTTTCAATTTAAAATTCTGTCAGCATAACTATGGTCGATTGAATTTAAGCCCTATGTACATCATCCTTTAATTATACTAGAAACATGCACAGTCTAATATTCGTTTCTACACTCCTGATAGACCGAGATTGAGCTTTTGCCATTATTTTGTGTCCGTTGTCCATGAATTTAGCATTCAAATATATTCTACCAGAAACCGCCGAATCATGATAGATCTCGATGTTTTCAATGTGAAAAAGTCATGTCCGTTTCTAATCAAATACAACCGCCAACTGGTAATATACTTGTAGTTTTAAATTGGATCTTATGGGAAAACTCATTTAAACGTTACCTCTAAAACTTCTAAGCCAATTAGACCAAAATTGTTACGATTGCCAAATGATGGTCCCTTTTCAAAATAGTGTCTGTCATATCGTCAGCTAATACAAGATGACTGCCAAAAGGGGACAAAGTTAAACATTGTATCAGAAGGATTTTCACTGGACCAATTACAGACCAAATTGGTCAAAATAGTCCTTGGATGTTCCAATTTCAAAATAGTATCCATGAAATCGAAGATGGCACACAACGGGGAACATAATTTAAAATTCGACCCACCTTAGATATTCAAATACTTTTTACTCTGACAGGCCAAAATTGAAAACAAGAGTCCTTGGCTGGTCCCCACTTGAAAAAGTATCCGGCAGATTCTCATCATATCAAAGATGATCATCAGCCAAACTTGATCACACTAGTCATTGGAGTCCATTGGATGGCTCCTTTAAAAACCGAAGTAAGGCCCAAGTGAGAGACTTAAGCTCTTGAAAGCCTCACGTTCTGCTATTGTGTAAAGATGACAAAATGTCGTGTTAAATCGAGAAAAGGTTTTGAGTAGTCGAGTTAAAGTCGAATACAGGTCGGGAAGATCTTGTATAGAAAAAAAGAAAGAATCGTGTTAGTCGAGTAATGATCGAGTACTAATCGAGTTGATCTAGAAGCGACTCGGCATAAATCGAAAAGCGAATGAGTTAAAGTCGGGTAGAAGTCGGCATGATCGGATAAAATTTTGAAACTCGATCAAGACCGATCCCTTTTCGACCTCTTCACGACTACCTCGATCAGACCCCGAATGATTCCTGGCCTGTTCTCGACATATAATGCACACGACGTCTACACGATATTTTTTGACATGTCAAAAATATTCGGAACACAGCTCGAGTTCAGCAGAGTTAGTAAGATCGCCCCGATTTGGTTAGTAGACGGAACCCGAGCATTCAAAATCAGTGTCCCGATCAATGAATATTCATGAATATTCATAGATCGAGTTCGGTCGAGTTGCTTTGATCGGCAGTGTAAACCTACCATAAGCTCTAATTATTTTTTAAAGCCGACACTACTGAACCTTTAGTCTGATATTGTGATCTTCTTTAGCTTTGTGAACAAAGATATGCTCTAAATCCAATAGAGTATACCTGTATTATGCTCTAAATCCAATAGAGTAAACCGGTAATATGCTCTAAATCCAATAGTGTACACCCGAAATATGCTCCAAATCCAGTAGAGTACACACGTAATATGCTCTAAATCCAATAGAGTACACCCATATCGTACAACTAAGTCATCAATAATGTGCACCTTGCGTTTCCATTTACTATATAGTTTTTGAAAAATAAACCTTTTAAATAAACGATTCCCCTAAAATAGTGCCATCAAATAATTATAATTATAGAGATTTAAAACTAAATTAGATCAACATAAAGACACGGAACTGAAATCAATAGTGACAACAGACCAAGCCGTTTTTGTCGTTATTAAATTCTTATATATATTTTTTTTGTTTTTGTTTGTTTGTTTCAAAACGGTCAAATAATATTTCTAAATCATTAAAAGGAACCAGCTCGATCACACCTATACCCACTTCGATATTTCTATGAAAGATTATATTGTTTCATAAGCTTATAACAACATGCATTAAATTAAATGATGAATAGGGATTTCTCCTTTTCAGTTGGCGTAAAACATCAATCAATCAATCAATCAATCAATCCTTTTCAGTTACATGTTTCATATATAAATTTTTCCAATATATTTTATTTCTAGTTTCAGACCGAATATTGTCAATTGTCGATAAGTGTTCAAAACGTTTGTTAGACATGTAAAGTTTGGTTGAATTTGCTTCAATGGTTTCAAAGGAGAAGATGAAAATGTGAAAAGTTAATGCCGCACGACAGACGCAAAATGACCCTTTGGGTCAGGTGAGCTACAAAAATATTAATATGTTAAAAAAATACGGAAAAGGGGCCATAACTCTAAGACAAGTTTTCACATTTTCTTCAAAATTGCAGGGTGGACAGATCTTGCCATGCTTATCAATTTTACCTAGTCGGATTTATTGATATCTGCAATAGTTATTAAGTTATTTGCAAAAAAACCAACAATTTACCCCTTTGTTCTATTTTTTGTAAAAGTGACCTTGTTGTTTGTAGAACACAATTTTGAAACTGCATACTCTGGTGATGATTCAGGCTAAGTTTGGTTACAATTGGCCCAGCAGTTTCAGAGGAGAAGATTTTTTAAAATTTTTGACGGACGGACGACGGACGCAAAGTGATGGCTAATGCTCACTTGGCCTTTCAGGCCAGGTGAGCTAAAAATAAATATTCCTTACTGTATAATGTAGAGTGAAATTAAATAATCATAAACCTCAATGACCATGCTTACACTTATTGATAATCCTGTATTATTGAAGACTGCAACAAAGTGAGCCTGCTCGTGATCACATTGCAACAAAATCATATTCACAGAAGCATCTCAAAAGAAGTGTGCCTATTTTCACGTTATGACCAACAATTCTACCACGTATAAATCCACAAAGGGGTTAAAGAGATAACAAGGTGATATTTTGGCAGTTTTAAGTGAAAGATAGCCGAATACATCCTACATAAATTGTTCCATCAATACAGTAGTAAAGTATGCATATTTACATATCACTTGCAACAATCCCACATAATATTATTAATTTGATATTTTTCAAACTATTTCATGGGCCAGCACATAATCACATGACCACCTATATAATGTCAGATGATTGCACGGTTACTAAAGATAGCTCAAAATGTCATTCTTGTTCCTGCATAGAAATGGCATATTAAAAACGGCTGATTTCATAGGTGATATTGCACGGTTTAAAAAAAATAGATAACTAAAGGCTCTCAAGAGCCTATATAGTTCCCATGGTCCATGAATGACATAAACTGCAGCCCAAATTACCTTGATGTCAAAATGTCTCATTTTTTCTAGAAGCTTTGAACGTGTTTTCACATAGGGTCCAATAAAAAACTATATTCCCCGCTGGCAGCCATCTTGGATGAGGTGCAGACTTGTCAGACATATTTTAAAGAAGACCACTAAAGGCCTGTTGTGACCAAGTTTGATTCAGACTGACCAAGTAGTTTCAAAGAAGAAGGTCTTTGAATGTGTTTTCCCCATAGGGTCCAATGTTAAGCTCTGCCCCCTGCTGGCAGCCATCTTGGAATAGATGTGAACTTACCAGACACATTCTTCAATGGCAACCAACTATGGACAGTTGTCACCAAGTATGGTTCCAATTGGGCAATTAGATTCAGTGGTTTCCATGTAATAAGCTCCACTATCCATTACAACCCATTTCAGACCACCCTTCAAGAAAATTGGACAGGGGTCCCCCTTATAATCCAGGTAATACATATTGCTGATATCAAAACATTCCAAGTCCCCCATTTAAAAAAATTCAACAGGGGTTCCCCTTATAATCTAGTTTATACACATTTCTGAAATTGTGAAGAAAAATATTAGCAGAGATTCAGTGTTCTGGTTTGGTTTCCATAGCAACTGAAAGCTCCACTATCCATTACAACCCATTTCAGACCACCATTCCAAAAAAATTTGGGCAGAGGTTCCCCTTATAATCCAGGTAATATGTATTTGTAAGTGATAAATTTGTCCTGGTAAAATATGTCCGGGTGGACATACTTTCCTAGGAAATTTAGTCTGTGGTTACAGTTTTTACTAGTAAAATATATCCGTTTTTAGTAAAATAAGTACCAGCACCTCTTTAACTAGAAAAAACTGATCACTCAAGAAGTCTAAGGTTTTAAAGAAATCAATTTGTACTTGAATTTGTATAACATAAAATCAACTATATATCATTGAATCAAGTTTTTATAGTTAAAATGATCTAAAACGAAGTCACAAAAAGTGATGGACATCTTTTCCTTAGTAAATATTGTCCATGGTCACTTGAAATACAAGTGTATTATTTATCCTTTCTTTATTATCCCCTCGCCCAACGGAGTTGGGGAGGGGATATAGCATCTCGCCCGTCCGTCCGTCCGAGTGTCCGTCC
>MJUU01060174.1:80429-95449 GCA_002080025.1 Modiolus philippinarum | reverse complement strand
AAAAGATTAGGACACATTAGATCGATTCTAATGGAAAACAAACAACTTCTCCTGGTCACGTGCTCCTCCACTGAAGTTTCAAAATATCGTACCGAGGGGTCACATTTGAAACTGTGATTGTAACTAAAGTTTAAACAAGACAACAAAACAATACAATAAAAGAGGATTTTTATTCTTATGTTAAAAAACTTATGAAATCGTGACACTCTTGAGAAATGTGTATTTTTTTCCTAGATTTTGACCGGCTTTGCATTCTTGTGTATTGTTTTCACGCAGAAGACACGAAAATTTCAAATAATTTGGTAAAAACTATAAAAGTATATGTTTTTAAATTTTGAATGATTGTCTGTCGAATACCTTGTGTGCATCGATGTTCTCTGTGTACCTTTTATCATGCAGCTAACTTTTGTATGTATTGCTTTGGGATACAATTTAATTGATTCATTCGGGTTATGTTTACTACCTCGTAGATCGGTTTTATATTCTTTTTCGTTCTTTCCATTTTTTTTTTTTGGTTTTTTTATTCATTGCATTTTTTTATGTTTTTAAGTACCAGGTCCAAATCCCTTTCCACCAATCTCACTAATCTTATTGTCTTTTTGTTGTGTATTCCCCTACTGGTTTATTTTTTTCTTCACTTTTTAGGCATTCTAATGTATTCATAGTTTGTATAATATTAACCTTGACTATTTATTAACTACTGTTGTGGCTCTCGTACAGATGTTGATTAACTCACCGTCACATCCTGTTATCTCCAAATGCAATAAACATTTACCTGTAAGAATAGCCGCTTACCTGTAAAGGTGAGCGTCATGAAAAGTATGTTGGATTGTACTCTGGGGTTGTATCAACATCATACCCAAGTGATTTGACCAAGACTTTCTCAAAACCGAAGTTATAGCATTTTTTCTACAACCTTCCCGTTATATTCTATGTTAAAAGTTACTCTCGATAGCAGCTTATTTTTAATCAGGGGAGGTAACTCCGGAAACTAGAAATGGGTCAATTAACTGACAGCTCCAGACCCATTACCAAACCACAAATAGAATTATATGTACCCTCAGTATACAGCTTCCACCAATATCCCTTCCCGAGAGAAGTTTAGCATAATGATTTCATACATATACCAGAATACCTAAACAGAAAAGACACACAAGGGCTTAATAAATTTCCTGGATTGACTCACTGATAGTGTGACGGGTGCCACTAGTGGAGCAGGACATATTTACCCTTCCGGAGCACCTGATATCAACCCCGGTTTTCATGGGAGTTCACACTATATGTGACTTACATGTAGTTCTTATTATTAACTTATAGTTACAATTATTCATATGCAGTATTTTAAACTATTTTTTAGGAAAATTTTAACGTCAGGTGGAACAGTTAACTGTTTACCGATTTCCGGTCGAACTGTTCCATGCGCAAACTAATTGCGCAGTGCGACGTCATTCAACTTCTAGTCATGTACCCTTTTTAAAGGCAAGATTTTTTTATTTGTTTATATAATATTTTTATTGTTTATAAAAGTTAATAAAACAGTTATTTCATGCCTCGTTTCAGGAAACAGCTATAACTATTGCCCCTCGATGATGGAAATGACTTGCAAACTGTTGCCTTCGGCCTTCGGCCTCAGGCAACAGTTTGCAAGTCATTTCCATTACCTCGGGACAATAGTTATAGCTGTTTCCTTCAAGGGCATGAAATAACTGTATAATATCGTCTTTTTATTTCCGTACATTGTGGCTGTCTTACGTCCTTATTTTGTCGTTGATTTTCTCTGTTTTTGCCACGTCGTTGGGCTTAGATTTTTGTAACCTTCACTTTCCTTGTTCCTTTGGTATTCTGCTGCCATTGTTTTTCTGTTACGTCGTCATGACAGTTAAGTTGACTTAACAGTGATTAAACTGTGAACTTGGCTTAGCGTTGCTCGGGGCAATACATTTCGCTCCACCAACACAGTCAGTTGTACTATATATAGGCCAATCATAGGGATAAATTGTGAAGTGTGGACTGCCAGCGCTAGAGAAACATGTTTTTAACTATTCAAAAAAGCACATTTCGGTTTTCAGAGGTTTTGTGATTCCTATTCTATATGGTTCTTGTTAATTGTCAATCAGTATTATACTCGATAACCATATATTTCGTACATGTGCATATGATATCGGAATATGAGAAATCGGGATAATAAACAACAATGTTTTTTATTTTGTTCGTCTACGTTGATGAAGGAAATAAAGGTTAAGAACAGTTTTCAACTAAATCATGCCATTCAGACACATGAACGTGTATTGTTTTGCTTTCGATTTGAATTTTGAACTTTTGAACGTCGTAGACACAGACAGCAATGGAAGCGGAAAATCGACCTTCTCTTAGGTCGCTTCAGAAAGAAAAATTCAATTTTCTGTCATATTAGAATCGAAATAATTCATGGCAGGTATATGGTTTATTGTCAATGTACCATGGACTTGGCCTTTATATTCCCAAGCTCTGGGTCAAATCGAATATAAAGACCCAGCCAATGGTTAAATTTCCAATAACCATATTATATAGATGCCGGCAATAGATTGAAATTTCTCCATGAAAAAAGTGATGATTAACTCTGAAATTGCATTCTAGGAAATAACAAAATACCGAAGTTACTGTTAATTTATTTTCTGCATATGCGCATTTCGACAACTTATGCCTCATCAGTGCAGATCAAAACGTTTGGAAGTCCATTAACCGAAAAACACGTCAAAGCTGATAGAAAACAAATATCAAAAATGATCTAAAAGGAAAAGCCAAAATTCAGCTAAGGATGGAGCTATGCATGAGGGAGCGGGTAATTTTCGCAGGGTTGGACTTAAATCGCAAAAATAAATTCCGCGAATATTCTATGTATTCTTCTGATATATACAGAATCTTTGATAAGCCGCGAAAATTTAAGATACTTAAATTTTTGGCAAACAATTTTCATCCAAATCCGCGAAATTTTTGACCCGCGAAAATAACCCGCTGTACGGTACTCCTTAGTTTTAATTAAAATTTTGTAAAATTTAGATATTGCAAGTTTCAGTTCAATCGGTTTTCGGGCCAGCACCGAAGTACTGAGGAAGCGACGTCACAAGGGACGGTGTAAACGTTGTTGTTGAGTTAACGTCTAAGCGGAATAGCATCGAAAAAGTAGTTCAAGCAATGAATCTTAAATTTAACCGTTAAATGTGTGATGAGATCTCTATAATAAAAAACAATAACTAATCCTGGATTCTGATTATCGAAAATATTCAACTCATGATAAAAAAAAAAACCTGTAATTCACTCATGCCCTGCGTTTTGTGACCATTCGTTGAATTATTTGCGATAATCAGAATCTAGGATTAGTCATAGTATAAGTATTTGATCCATCATTGAAGGACAGAAAGGTAAATGAAATGTCTAAAATAATGTTTCTTATTTACTAAAGTAAACCTTATTTTTATTGACGTAGGTTAGTCATAAAATGTTGTTTATTCGTTTTTATCATTTATATTTCTTCTTAGACAGGTTCGAATATCACCTTCTAAAATATATCGAGGCGTTCCTTAAAATAGTCCATATTGGTCTCCTTTAACTGATCTCTGAAATGTCTTGTCGTAAACATCATCAACAGCATGACTATACATGTCCTCTCCGTGATGATCTGTTTTGTAACTCGTTTTATTCGATACGTCATACACCCCTTCAATATGATCTACATATTGGTCAGAAGAGGATGAATTTCTGTCCCATTCTTTCTGTGAGGTATGTGTGGGTTTATTATTTGAATAACTAATATCCAACCTATTAACATCCATTTTATCAGATGTGAAGTATTCATACGTTTCTGGTACAATGACAGCTTTCTCATAAATATCAACACAAGTATCATTCTGATAAATGTTATCATCACTGTTTGTATTTGAATAAGTGTGATCGTTGCTCTGAGAGTCTAGGTATTTTACACTTGCGTCGGAATCCTGTTCTGAGCGTCTCATGACAACAGTTTGATTCGTTTTGCAACTGTTTGAATTTTTATCCTTTTGAGTGTCTGTGGTAGCTTTTTGTATTTCTCTTCTTCAGAAAAAAGCAAAAGAATGTGGGAAAACACGATATAAACAATTTTTGAAGATGTTATTTTTCCTTATTACATTATACATGTACATTTTGTATTTAAAGTTTATCATGTGTACATAAAAGTGTACAATACTTACCATTGGAAAAAACAATTCAGTTTGATAGGTAAACCATTTTGTATTGTTTAGTTTTACTCTTTGGCCTTTTTGATGCTGCAACTGTTATTCCAAAAATAGATAATTTCATTTGTTTTCTTATTTATTAGATACATGTACAATGTATATATTTTTTCGTAGTTTTTTTATTGATTAGCAGGCGTTTCTCCCTTATTGCAATCTTAAAACACGGCATATGCATATGATTTTTTAATAATGTACAATATACATTCACATACTGGTATATAAATGTATATAGATAAAATATTATATCAAATTCTTATCAAATGTAAAGTTGTGATAAATGGAATCTCTGCTCATCAATACGGTAGCTTTTGGTGACGATTTAATAAGTCACTGTTTTGTATGTATACATATGATCAAATTTATAATACCTAAATTTTGGATTTTTAAGGTTCTTAACATGTACCTTCTATACAAATATATACCGATTGCAGCAGCAAGTGCTAAGCTCACTCCTAACACAGAACCAACAGCAGCACCTGTGAAAGTTGTAATGTAACTGTTATCTTTAGGACACGTGAGAACCTATCGATTTAACAATATTGTCATTACTATACCGCCTTCACATACACCAATTTCTCTTATGAATTCTTATGAATGATCAAATCGTAGTCGTTCGAAAGCATACGTATTTAACTTGCCAACATTCGTACAAAACTAGTAGACATTGACAGATATTCGTGCTAATTCGTGCAAGGACATGTCAAACATTTTCACCCGAATGTCCACGAATCTTTATCGATTATTTTATGCGTAACCAATCTTAACAATTGGTAAGTCGTCGTCAACTGATTGCTACAAATCGTAATGCATTCGCAGTAAATCGTGGACAATTGGGTTCCTCAAATGTTTTACGATTTATTTACGAATAATTGCGAGTAGTTGACTGTCGTTTTGCGATTAATTTAAGGATAAATAAGTATTTATGCGATCATTTTCAAAATATATGCGGTTACTTTTCGAATTCATACCAATATTGCACAATAATTCGGTTCACAGGAATTATTGAATAACTCGTATACATTCTACGGTGACCCCTAGATGTTTTGTTTTGGGTCTTTTTAATCTGGAGATGGGATGTTAACTCCTTGACATTTACCCCATTTCTTTTCTTTTTCATTTATATTTCGCTCGTATTTATTCGTAATGATTCGTAAATTTTTATCGTACCTGCATCGCATTCATTCTTAATTCTTAATAAATCGTTAAGTGGCCGTTCATACTCGTAATTTATTGTAAAGAAATTGCAATTCACTCGCAAATGTGTTTTATTTGCAAGCATTCGTGTTAGTTTTACGAATCTTATGGATTTTAAAGACTTGCAAGGATTCGTAAGAAAAATTCATGTATGTGAGGGTGCATACAAAAAGTTGTATCTATGCATGTAAGGTATTGTAGTTGTTTTCAATTCAAGAATATTTATATTTCGACAGAATTTGTTTGCTTCAAATACTTAACAGTTTTGATTTTTTTTCATTTCTAAACAAAATTAGTGTATTAGGATTCAGAACAAGCGAAGTCTTTGAAGAAAAAGGCTTGCTGTGATCAGTTTGGTCCGATAAACACAGGTCAGTCATTTCTTGAAAAAATGCTAGTAGTAGATCAAAATTTAGGTAATACCCAATGTAATCTGAACGTTATAATGTTCGTGGAATTTCTTGGAAATTACAAAGCAAATAATTTGGCACTTTCTGTAGCCAAAGAGCTATCTGACAATGTAATCTGAATGTTATAAATGACATCGAGGTAAGAAAGGCTCTTGTTCTTTTATTTGAAAACCAAATGCGGGATGGTGGAATGTCAACCTAGAACGTTCTATTTTTTACACTTTTGCATAAAGAAATTACCTGTCTTTTGCACATCCGTCCATGTATCGTCTTGTGGCTCTGATTTGGCATAAATATTATTCTTTGCAACTGAAATGTGTCATGTTTTTTTTTTTAATAAAACTCAATGACGGTATACCGATAAACTACTTGTAAACATTTCTAAAAAAGCAATTTTTACTTTTACTTCTAACTACTCTTCTTTGAATATGTGAAGTTGAATTGAACATTAGCAGAAATGCAAGTCAAATCTAATATCGTTATTTACACATAAGTCGATTTTTTTTGTTTTGCTGTTCTTACGAACGGTTAGGATAGACGTTTATGTCTGGTGGATCAAAGATTCTGATTTACTACTACTATAGCACTGAAAAATAAATAACTCTAATAAACTACCTCATTTATCATTTTCCGTTTTTTTTCTCGATTTAGTGCATATTTTACGAAAGGATATGGAGTAAACGAACATAAAACCATAACACATGTTAGATGAAGTGCATGTTTATTTGAACGTGATAATCTATAACTTCAATTTTTAAAACTAAGAATCATGGAAATATTGATCTTGATATAATTCTCCATGCAAAAATTGATCTTACTTAGTACAAAATTCAGATATATTTCAGTAAATAAAAAGTTTATTGGCTGTTGACAGTAGTAACAAATTTGATTGATTGATCAAATATAGTACATTCCCAAAAAGACACTACTGATACACCTATTTCAGCTTCATACTTTAATCTTTAATCTATTTTATCTGCACTGAAGGGCCATAAGTTGTCGAAATAAACATATCCAGAAATTAAATTCACAGTAACTTCGGTATTTATTTATTTGTTACCACTGGGTCGATGCCACTGCTGGTGGACTGTTAGTCCCCGAGGGTATTCACCAGCCCAGTAGTCAGTACTTCGGTGCTGACCCGAAACCCGATTTTATTTTTAACCTTATAATAACTAAATTTTCTAAATTCTATTGAAAACTAAGGAGTATCTCTTTCATGCAAAGCTCTGTCCTTAGCTGAATTTGGCTTTACATTTAGATCATATCGGTTATTTGTTCTCTATCAGTTTTTACACAAATTTGAATTAATGGTCTTCCAAACGTTTAGATTTTATCTGCACTGAAGAGACATAAGTTGTCGAAATGCTCATATGCAGAAATTAAATTCACAGTAACTTCGGTATTTAGTTATTTGTTACCACTGGGTCGCTGCCATTGCTGGTGGACTGTTAGTCCCCGAGGGTATTCACCAGCCCAGAAGTCAGTACTTCGGTGCTGACCCGAAAACCGATTTTATTTGGAACCTTACAATATCTAAATTTTCTAAATTTTATTGAAAACTAAGGAGTATCTTCCTCATGCAAAGCTCTGTCCTTAGCTGAATTTGGCTTTACATTTAGATCATATCGGTTATTAGTTCTCTTTCAGTTTTTACACATATTTGAGTTAATGGTCTTCCAAATGTTTAGATTTTATCTGCACTGAAGAGATATAAGTTGGTTGTCGAAATGCGCATATGCAGAAATTAAATTCACAGTAACTTCGGTATTTAGTTATTTATTACCACTGGGTCGATGCCACTGCTGTTGGACTGTTAGTCCCCGAGGGTATTCACCAGCCCAGTAGTCAGTACTTCGGTGCTGACCCGAAAACCGATTTTATTTGGAACCATACAATATATAATTTTTTAAAAATTTTATTGAAAACTAAGGAGTATCTCCCTCATGCAAAGCTCTATCCTTAGCTGAATTTGGCTTTACATTTAGATCATATCGGTTATTTGTTCTCTATCAGTTTTTACACATATTTGAGTTAATGGTCTTCCAAACGTTTAGATTTTATCTGCACTGAAGAGACATAAGTTGTCGAAATGCGCATATGCAGAAATTAAATTCACATTAACTTCGGTATTTAGTTATTTGCTATACATTGACGAAGATGGACGTTTAAAATCAAAGGTATAAGACAAACGTGATGATTTTAAACTTTCCCTTTCTTCGCAGCAAAAACCGGGAATACCAACCTCTCCAGTCTGTGGAGTGTTCATTTTACACACAATACAAAGTGTGAATGCAAAAAATAGCTGTTTATTTCATACACCTATTGGCTAAAAATACTGAAACATTTCATAATTTAAATAGATTACTAGTTGTATTTTCCTTCAATTGACTCTTCCATCTGTAGAAGTTTATTCTATCGAAATTAGTTCTGGAATTTGTAATGAGTAAATACGAAACATTCGGATGGATTTTTTCTTACATATATTCAAAGCTGCACTGAAAAATCAACAACAAAAGACATTTCATTTTAATGATGTGCCGCCAGAATTTTGAATTTTACATGAAATTGTAGCATAATATATCTGTTTCGATTAGACTTTGGAATCTGTGAATTCTTAATATTGATTCCCTTTAAACTCATCTGTTTACTGCAGTGACCCCCTCACTCAGAAGGCCGCCAGCGGGGAACATAGTTAAAGATTGGAGATTTTTGGAAAATGTATTCAGAACCATTTGGAACAAATCACGGAGATTCCAGAATATCATTGTTTTACACGAGGCTGGACCTCTAATTCATGAATTATCAGCCCGATGAAAAACAGTTATAAACTGGATTCCCCGTACATTGCAGTTTTCATTGACGAAATTTCGGTTGTCTGTATTTAGATCCGTATTGCTTATATTTATCGCCATGTTAGGCTGTTATAATAATGAAATATTTTGATTACGAAACGAACAAAATTATTAACACTATGGCAGAATTTAAAAAAGAAAAAAAAGGCTCTTTGAAAATGGCCACCATATTGGTAAATTCGTCTCTTGAATTCATAAATAACTTGTTTTCAACATAGATTTTCTTTTAATTGATACGTTTGTAACGAAGGGCGCTTGCTTCACATATGAATTTCTTTTTGTGAGATATATAAAATTATATTTGTTTTCTCAAAATACATTGCTCTTTTGCTGTGGCTTAATGTCTTCCCTCACGATAGTATCATAATAACAAATTATGGACATATATTTGATGCTAGATGAATACTACAATTGTCTGCAGGAGCTAGCTATTTTAAGCCTTTGTTAATTACTTAAATCGTAAAAACACAACATTTAAGGCTTCAACTGTTGTCAAATAAGTGTCATATTCATATTAAATCACAACATTATTAATGTTCGGTCGTTTTCCGAAATCAATCTGATAAAGATTTCTTTTTTATGAAAAAATAACGTTGTGTGTTTTTGTTTTAAACGACAACATTGAGCATAATGATATATAACAGTTGAGGGGAAAATTACTTACAGATACACGAAAAACTTATTGTGACAAAATTTGGTAAGAACTGCAAATTGCCTATTCCGCTTTGATCCATTGTATAGTTGTGGGTGTCACATTCTTCTGTCGTTTCAAACGAAGTTACATTTATATCAATAAGAGCTGCTGCATACTCGCATCTTTTAGATATTATTTCTGTTGCTGTTACCAAATTCAGGCGTTGCATTTCTAATGATAATAAAAATGATAATGATAATACTACTAATAATATTTATTATAATAATAATGACAAATTTGTTCTAATATGCAGTTATAAATGATTTCCTTGTATGAACTTCCATAGTTTTTAAGTTTGATCTAAGATTGTCGAATGTAGACGGTTTTGTTTAAGTTTAGGCTTCTTCTTTGAGGTTTCTCTTTATGCCACTTTAGTGTGATTTGTGCACTAAGCGACAAAAACATTTTACCTGTATGAGACAAGGCTTGTACATCGAACGACAAAAACATTTCACCTTTGTGAAAAAAAAATCAATGTTTTGACAATATTATGGCTTTGACATTTAACATAATCTGGGCACACAGAAGCTATAGTTAGTCGTCATATAAGCGGGAGGTTGATGCATCATTAAACCTGGTTTAACCCACTATTTTATTTATAAAATGCCCGTTCCAAGCCGGCTTGCCAAAAATGTTCTGTGTTGGGTTGTGTTTCCCTGATTCTGCCGTATGTTATACGGATTTTTCTTACTGGTCTCTCCCTTTGATCGATTCGGACTTTTGTTTTCACTTTATTTATGCACATATTCAGAAACTAAATTAACAGTTATTCCGGTATTCAATATTCATGAAACTCAATTGTTTAATAGATACAAAGAAGGGATGTCAACGAGTACTTGAATACTTGTGTATCACTCGAGCATACCGAGTATCGATTAGTAAAATTAGCACTCGAGTACTCGGATTTCTATTTTGATATCTGGGTAATACCAGAAACATGTGTCTCTGGATATACATATGTTATCTTATCCGATGGATTACAACTAAGAGAAATATGTAAAAGATTTGAACAGTTAAAATCCCGCCGTTGAAATATAATTGCCATTTTTGAAGAAAAAACTTCTGCAGAATCCTTAGCTAAAAAAAAGAAACAGAGTTTCGTTAGAAGTAATGATAATAATATATATATCTTTATTCTCATCATAAACTTTTTTGTTGAATCCCGGGAAGATCTCATGCAGTGGCTTCTTGTGTTTCACGTGTCAGTAACTTTACTAATAATATATAATTATGTTTGTTGTTTCCCCAATTAACGTATTGAACTGTATTTATATGTAAGCAATTAAAATTGAAAGCTAATTAAATACTGATTGCAATGCTGTTTATCATGAATAAAACTTAAATGGTATTTTAATTATGCGCATGCGTCAGTAAAAATGGCAGCAAGTTTGAAAGCTCCGAGGAAAATGTTGAATATTTTATAAATTATGCATCAAAAATGTATCTAATGGATTTAATATGCACGCGGAACTGTGTTAAATTTGTTGGGACATGCCAAGACGTAAGAGAAAACATCCCCATCGAAGGCTGAACTATAATTATGATCGATCTCCATTGTCGGTGAATTCGACCTTTGTTGTTGTTGTTGACAAAAGACATTGTACGGGTAAAGTAAGTAAAGGTCACGGTGATCAAAACAAGTCAGTGGAAGCAAAAGTAACAATAGTAATATACAAGTATTAGCTTTCCAAAAAGCTAGTTTGACGTCAGTATTCTTTTACTTAGAAAATAAAAGATCATATTTTGTTTGATGATTTACCAGAATCTACTAGCTGCATATTCGTAACGGTATCCAA
Source organism: Modiolus philippinarum (assembly GCA_002080025.1). NCBI lineage: Eukaryota > Metazoa > Mollusca > Bivalvia > Mytilida > Modiolidae > Modiolus > Modiolus philippinarum. The sequence continues at coordinate 84,247 of MJUU01060174.1, read as the reverse complement.
ACAAAACACACAATATACGGTTCCCCTGAGGAAGGACATACTTAACAAAAAAAAAACTGGTTGTCTTGTCTTTTATTCCGAGAAAAACCAGAATAGTAACTTTCCTACGCTTAAAGAATGACTTCTAATGTTATTTAAAATATTATCGCGGAAAAATCAATAAATGAAAATCACGCTTGCTAGTGTTACTTAATTTCCTTGCAATGATGTTGTCGTAACCTTATATTAACAGCTTTAACATGATTTTAGGTTAATGGACTTCCAAATGTTTTGGTTTTATCTGTACTGATGAGACATAAGTTGTCGAAATGCGCATATGCAGAACATACATTAACAGTAACTTCGGTATTTTGTTATTTATTACCACTGGGCCGATGCCTCTGCTGGTGGACTGTTAGTTCCCGAGGGTATTCACCAACCCAGTAGTCAGTATTTCGGTGCCGATCCGAAAATCGATTGTATTGAAACTTGCAATATCTAAATTTTGCAAATATGAAAAAGAAAGGAAATGGGGTAAATGTCAAGGAGACAACATCCCATATCCAGGTTAAAACGACCCAAAACAAAGCATCTAGGGGTCACCGTTCAAAACTAAGGAGTATCTCCCTCATGCATAGCTCTGTCCTTAGTTGAATTTTGGCTTCTCTATTTAGACCCTTTGGGATTATTTGTTCTCTATCAGCTTTAACATGATTTTAGTTAATGGACTTCCAAATGTTTTGGTTTAATGCGCAAATGCATAACATACATTAACAGTAACTTCGGTATTTTGTTACAAATGTAGTTATTAATCAAATGAACACGTTACACTTTATTGACCGTCATGCAATGCAAAAATGGACGCTTTACCGAAATGCAATGCAAACATGACGTCAGACAATGAATACAACAGGTAATCCAACATTGAGTTATTCCTCACACGAAACACAACACACAAACCCTGTTTCTAGTACTCCAGCCTTGGGGCCATAGGGGGGTTCAACATTGCCTCCTTTTCTGACATACCCCTCCAGTTTGTTCTCCGCCCTCCTTTCCAGGAATAGAAAATTTATTAAGAGAATTGTGTCAATGGATGGAGAGAATAAAACTTAAGTTGAATAAACTTGATAAAAATTGAATGCAGATTAGATAAAATTGACACCAAGTATATGAAAATGGACTGTGAAATTAACAATTGTAAAGACAGATTACAACATTTAGAAAACAGTGCTCAGTTCATGTCAGATGTGAAGGATGAGCAGAATGCTTTATAGAAAAGACTAAATTTGATAAGCAGTGGTATAGAATCGTCCAAAGGTGATTACTTAGTTCGGGAAAAACTATTAGACATAGAGACACAAAATTTGAAAGTAATTTATTGTTTTTCTCTATAGATGAGATGACCGAGATCATAGGAGATGATAATTTGACAAATATAAACGCTGTTCAAAATAAAGCTAACAATGTACAAGAGATTAATTTGTTTATTTAGGTTTATTGTTTAGGTGTTATGGTAATTAAGTGTTTACACATAAATTGTTAGCAACAAAAGGTAACAAAGCAAGCACTGTGTAGTTTGTTTAGTAAGATAAATGAAGACTGTTTTAATCACGAAACATTATTGTCACTCTTTGATACATGTACATATGTTTCTAGTATACTTAACTATAGTTGCGAAGTATTGGGTTACCATAAGGAAGATAATGTAGAAAAAAGTACATTTAATTTTTTAAAACGAATACTTAAAGTTATAAAAAATCAATGGTGAATTATATGGTATACCGTGAGACAGGAAGGTACCCAGTGTATATTACTAGGTATATTTAAATGTTGAAATATTGGATTAAACTGTTAAATACTGATAAGTTGCAACCATGATGGCCGCCAAAAAAGGCGCGAAAATTCAGCATTGTTGGATTTCAATGAAATTTGGTTTCCAAATAGATATGGATGATGTGACTTCAAAACCGGTGTTGAAAATTGTTCGTTGACCACAATTTTTAAAATGGCCTCAAAAAAGACGGGAAAATTCAACATTGTCCAATTTCAATGAAATTTGGTTCCCAAATAGGTATTGATGTCACTACTTCAAAACCCGTGTTAAAAATTGTTCATTGACCGTCGTTTTCAAAATGTCCGCCAAAAAGGGCGGGAAAATGCAACATTGTCCGATTTCAACGAAATTTTGTTTCCAAATAGGTGTTGATGTCACAACTTCAAAACTGATGCTAAAAATTGTTCATTGACTGCCATTTTCAAAATGGCGGCAAAAAAGCTGGAAATTCAACATTGTCCGATTTCAATAAAATTTTATTTCAAAATAGATATTGATCCCGTGACTTCAAAACTGATGTTAAAAATTGTTCGTTGACCGCCATTTTCATAATGGCCACCAAAAAGGGCTGGAAAATTCAACATTGTCCGATTTCAATGAGATTTAGTTCCCAAATAGATATTGATGTTGCGACTTCAAAACCAGTATTGAAAATTGTTCGTTGACCACCATTTTTAAAATGGCCGCCAAAAAAAAGCGGGAAAATTCAACATTGTCCGACTTGAATAAAATTTGATTTCCAAACAGATATTGATGTTGCGACTTCAAAACTGGAGTGGAAAATTGTTCGTTGACCACCATTTTCAAAATGGCCGCCAGAAAAGGCGGAAAAATTCAACATTGTCTGATTTCAATGAAATTTTGTTACCAAATAGATATTAATATAGCTTTTTCAAAACCTGTGTCGAAAATTGTTTGTTACCAAAACATTGTCCGATTTCAATGAAATTTGGTTTCCGAATAGATAGTGATGTTGTAACTAAAAATAGGGTGTTAAAAATTGTCGCAAACCACCATTTACAAAATGATGCCTCGACTTCAAAACTTGTGTCAAAAGGGGTCCTTAGCAAGAATGTTTTTTTTTTGTCAAAAAAGCCCAAAAAGACATATAGAAAAACATTATCAGGCGTTAAATACAGTTCAAGATATTGGTGGTGTCCGAGCTACCAAAGTTGGAGAGACTGAAGTTCAACTGTATAACTTACAATGTTAGCTTGATTGTGGCAAATGAAAGACAGGTGAGCGATACAGACTCCTGGGAACCTCTGGTTATAAATGTATTTATGATATATATACTTTGTTAAAAAATGCCAGAAACTGATTAAAAATCCAGAAAAACTGGGACGTAACTTACTTTCTTTACGCATAAGGGGATATAGACAGGATATTCTGGACGTGTCCGCTAAATTAGCTTTGGGATTCAATGACCTAAGATTTTAAACGCATACTGGCCTCTCACTGATACTGCCGATGTCTATTGAAATACACGACGATTCTTTACCAAACCCACCTGGGAGTTTCTTCCGTAGTGCGACAGTGTTTTACCAGCAGACTAGGCTCCTTGGGCTAGCCGGCAGTTTAGCGGGTAGCACTCCTGACCCATCTTTCAAAATTACGTTTTTTCCCCCTTTTTTCCTTCAAAGTTGTGGTCATTGAGTTAGTAGTCTATCTGTTTTGGATTTTATTCGTATGTTTATTATACTAGAGGGAAACGGAATAGAGAAAGGGGGGGGTTTGGGTACCAATAAACCGGTTTAACCCTACCACTGGCTTTTGCTTGAAATGTTTAAAAGGCATAAAACCCAACGAAATCCGAATAATCAGTAATATCAAATATAGCTAAGGACAAAACTACGATGGAGGAGTTAATCCATTATAACTTTTTATACTGTTCTAGTCTGTTATGAAGTTTGATGTGCGAAAAACAACATCGAAAACATTTTGTTTCAATTAGATTTTTTTTTTTTGTTTTTTGTTTTTTTTTTTGTTTTGTTTTTTTTTTTTT
>MJUU01060174.1:44649-78161 GCA_002080025.1 Modiolus philippinarum | reverse complement strand
GGGTCATGAATATCACTGGATTTTTTTGTTTTTGTTTTGTTTGTTTGTTTATGTGGTTTTTTTTTTGGTTTTTTTTGGGGTGGGGGGTGGGGGGGTGGGGTAGCCTGACCACAGAAGTTTATTTGGGTAATAGATTATCATGCTCATCCATTGCACGTGCTCTCGTGTTGCTATAATAAATATACTGTATAACACAGAGATTACAAGGACAAATGTTTTATTTCATCCATTAAGGTCATCAGGAGTCGTAGTTGAACTTTAGTGTAAAATACTCATTTCATTTGCATAATACATTGAAGGTGGATTTATTTGAAAAAAGGGGAGGAGCTTCAACCATGGTACAATATGAAAATTCTCATATTGTACCATAGCTTAAGCTCCACCTACTTCCATTGAGAAGGAATGTGAATTAGCACGTATAGTACCATTTTATGGTACAACCACGTGCACTGATTTCTCATATTAGACTATTCATAGATTAGTTATTTGGCTATCAATTAGCACGTATAGTACCATTTTATGGTACAACCATAAAATGTTCGAGAACTTTAAACATTTAAAGTTTATTAATGCACGAAAACATCAAAGGAAAAAATGCAATTTATGTTACAATTTCATATTGGATGCTTGTTATTAGTCGTGTATATATGGAACGAAATATATAAACATGAGTTAAAGGAATATTACAACCTATATTTGTAAATGCTTTGTGTCAATATATAAAAAAAACTGGCTATGTTTGCATATTTAAGATAATCTGTTCACTTTTATTTGTTTCTGTGGCAAACCTGTATACAGATGTCTTGTTAGTTTTAGTCTGGATTCACATGTAGCAAACATATCGTTTATCATATGAACACATGTTAAAGGTTTTCTTGTGTAATGTTATAAGATACCACTATATTTTAGATGTAATTTAATGATTATCTTAATGTAACTGTGATACATAACTAATCTATGAATAATCTATGAACATTGGATTGTGTCAATACTAGATTAGATGAAATAATTAATGTTCAGGTCTATTAATAAAACAATGCCATCTCAAAATTATCTCACTGACATATTGAATGTTTAATTGGTTCCCGGGTTTGGTTGACCCCCGGGGTTAACCCATACCTGGTTTCAAATCTACAACTCTTTGTACATCTTCGGCATAAGTGCCTAGCATGTTAGTCTGAGGTAATAACCACTGCTATAGTACCTACGTCCCTTTCAATAGTCTATTGTTACTTTTTCACATCAATATTAATACAGCAGCAGAATTCGGAAAAACATGCGCGTTTAACGGCCTAAACAAACAATGTGCAGGTGTTATCTGTCAAACAAACGTACGGGGGGCAAATGCAATACACGTTCTAAAGAAATAGATTAAACAGGGCGTAATATGTACATGTACGTCAAATAAGAATATTTGCACATTTTAGAAATCGGGTATTGTAAGAAAACGAATGCATGTCCAGTGTGAAATTGAGGCTACAGGAAATTTCGTTGCTTTAATAAATTAAAAATGGATTTTATTCGTTATGATATTGATACACGAAGTTGCATGAATTATTTAAGAATTTAACTTTTACTTTTCTCATACATCATTCATATTACTTTAGAGAAGTAAATACATTCCGTTTGTTGTTTCAAAAAAGAAAAACATATCCGGCCTACTCAATTTCCACAAACCATTTAATATTGAGAGATTTGTAGAAACATTTAATACCGGTATATCAGAAATGAAATAATTTTCTCCAACACCAAAATGTGACCAAAATGACTTTATTCAGAAATGCACTTTTACCCGTAAAGATTGAAAGCATATATGTGTGCAAACAAAATAAAGGGGTTATATTTGTGTTTTGGAAAAATACGGCCATAGATACAATGTGAAAAAATCTGACGATTCACTTCAATTTATTTAATTACTACATTACTACTCATCTTGATAAGTTGGACTTTTTTCTAGTTTGATTTTTACTGTGAGTCTTTTTGTGTATTTATTTTTTAGCCATTCACCACACATAGGGGGAGGGTTTGGATCCGAGAAAACGAGTTTAACACCACCGCAATTTTTGCGCCTGTCCCAAGTCAGGAATATGTTGGTCATTGGCTTGTCCTTGTCTTCTTATAAAATTTTAGTTTCTTGATATTTGGGTTATTGGATGTGGTTTGTTTCCATTGATTTATTCACTTTTTTACCTTTTCGGGGCCATTTAGGGATTACTATATGGTGTGAGGTTCCTCACTGTGTTGAAGACCATATGGTGACCCCAAGATGTTTTGTTTTGGGTCGTTTTAACCTGGATATGGGATGTTGTCTCCTTGACATTTACCCCATTTCCTTTCTTTTTCATATTTGCGCATTATTTTAATTTCAATATTTACTATATTTTTTTAATTCAGTTTCTTTCAATATGATTTTAGTGCTATTTACTGGTTTGCACAGTTGAGCTGATCTAGTGGTAAGACAAGAAAGTTTTTATTTGTACATAATATGAACAAACTTTCATAAAAATGTTATCTGCAAGTATCCAGCAAAACAAATACACAACATTTAACCAAATTCATCACAATGACTCCGGATCCAACGACAATTCTCTAATCGGCGGGTATGCTTTAAACGGCTGAAACGGCTTTTTTTATTTATATACATTGTGTATATATATTTTTTGGTTTTTTTTTTCTTTAATAAATTTGTTTATTTGTTTTGGTGTTTTTGTTTGTCTTATTTTTTTTTGTTATCTCAATGCATTTCACATAAGAAAAAAACTTTTTACTGGCTGATCAGATTTCCGAATGTCATTTTTAAAGGTGCAAAAATGAACGGTATCTGTTAAATATACTTCTACATAAATAGATAAACAATGATGGTGTGATACATGTAGTATCAAGGGTCCCGGGATTTTAATAAAAAATAATATAAATGCGCGTTGTATGCAGCTGGCCTTGAAGTTAACTTGTAGCGCTTTACAAAAAGAAGAAGAAAAAAAACGTGTAGAGTGTGCACATACGACATATACACAATGAATTTTAACAACAGACACAGAAAGATACATAAAATCAATCCTGACAAAATGGAGTAAAACGTTTGTCTTTTTCTGTTAATTCCTTCACAAACGTCTCGTTTGGAATCTACCTCATATATACATGTATCACATTGTATACATATAAAAATCTAAAAGTTTACTTCTCTGAAGAAATATATATATGTTTAAAGTCCTTCATTTCTTTATATGTATTATAATTTACACTATTTTTACTATCTATACGTAATAATCCACATAGCACAGAAGTAGAACAAGCTCAGCATAATTCGGTCTACTCGATATGAATGTTATTCGTAGATGTTTGTATTATTCTTACCGATATGTCATTTGACCCGATATGTGTTAAAATTTTGTGTAGAATTAAGGCCAAAATTGTCAAAAATTGTCAAAATATCGAATGGAAACCTTCTTTTCTTGAACTTCATCGGAGCCCTTTATTTCTTAAGCTGGATCCACGCCTTATTTCACCACTTCGTTATACTTTTGATTCCTTTTCGTTAAGTGGAAGTTGATCATTATATAGTTTAAGTGTAAAATTTTTACAGTTTTTTTTTTCTTATGCCGCATGATATTCGAAACATTTAAGTAGAGATGTTGCATCTAAGACGTATACAAAGACGTATACATATTGACGTATCGCAAAGGCGCACATGGAGAGTAACGTAAATTATGTCTCAAAAACCCGGTATCAGTTTGTCATGTCATTTTAGTAAAAATATCGTATATAAAGCAAACGGAAATATCAATTAAATGTTTGAGCAAACCAGCACCAACCAAAATACCTTAAAACCAAACGCTAAGGGCTTTCGCTCCGCGTCATGAAGATCGCTTCCCGAATTTCTGTTGAAAAAAATGCTCTGAAAACTCGGAGCGAATTTTCATGGAGCCGACAAAGAGATGATACAAGAAAATTTATTTGAATTGATTCATAATTATTTTGTGTGACCGATTTGTCTGGGTTTGTTGTTGTATTGTTTCTTGTTTCTTTGTTCTTTTTTCAATACATTTATTTTACTTGCCAGTAAAAAATCAAAAGAGAAAAAAAGCTCATATTACATGTACATGTCAAGTGTTTGCAAAGCTGAAGTATTGAAAGATATACGTTTGCACGCATGGCACAAGTGGCATTATCCAAAGATCATGTATAAGATGTTTCAGATATTAATCGTTTACTCTTTTAACTTTCGGTCTGCTGGATTTATTCCGGTGTACTTGGTGAGGTTCATTGAAATATTTGTACGAATTTATATAAATGAAAAGGTGTACAGGGTCTAGCGAGACCTGGAGAAAGCGACTGAGATACTGTAGGAGATAGGGGCGGGAAAGGAGCAAAGGGTGGGCGAAAGGGGAAAGGGGGAGGAAAAGGACAAAAAAGAGAGACCGAGAGAAGAGGATGGGAGGTGGGAGAAAGGAGAGATGGACAGGAGTAAAGGGAGGGCGAAAGGGGAATGGGGGAATTAAAAGAACAAGAAAGAGAGACCGAGAGAAGGGGGTTATAGAAAGGAGAGAAAGGGGTGGGAGAAAGGAAAGATAGACAGGAGAAAGGGTGGGAGAAACGAAGCGGGAGAAAGCCCCCCCCCCGGTCAATATGATTATTAATTGGCATAGGTTTGACGGAATTTTAAAGAGCAGATGCATTGTTCGCAAAAGTGCTAAAATAACTCTATAAAAATAAATGCATCACAATATATGTTTACTATATTTTTAAAAGTCTTAAGAAAAGAAATATTGCAACAACAAAAAAGTTAGAAAATCAGACTAACATTCTAAGGTTATGATTATTTTACAAAAAAAAACAAAGCAAACCAAAAAAAAAAAAAAAACACCAGGTTACGTGTAAAAGCTTAGTACTTGCTACTTGTTAAATTTTTGCTATCGCGTGCAAGACTATGGATTGATGTGTTCTGGCGCCAGTAAATGGTCACATATATTTTAACATCATGTGCTGATTTAACATGACACACATCACTTTTCTATAATCGCAGGAAACAGAGAACATTTATTTTAATTGAAAAGACAGGTTTATTTTTTACCCATAATAGAGGTTATGCTATTCATCCTTTGTCATACCATTTTGTGTGTATTTATTTTATTCTGTTTTTTTTTTTAATCATTACTGAAACAATTCAGGAGAGAGAGAGAGAGAGAGAGAGAGAGAGAGAGAAATAAACTCGTATTACATGTCACGTGTTTGTAAAGCTGAAGTATTGAAAGATATACGTTTGCATGCTTGGCACAAAAGTGTTATTATACTTCATGCAAATTTCTGATAAAATCCAGTCATTTCATTGGTTCTCCTCAATGACCTCAATGTGGTATTTTGCAGTATTTTCTGTTTGCTCCGCCTTCCCCTGGCAACATGTGATATTTTTGCGTAGCAACGAAAATATCACAGGCTTCCCCTAGCAACATGTGATATTTTTGCATAGCAACGAAAATATCACATGCTGAGAACGAAGTTGGCCGAACTCGGAAAATATCATCATCTCCGACCGAGATTTACCGATTAGTATAAATTTAGTCCTATTTAGTGACTTTAGACGAAGCAGACAGTTCTTTGTTTTCATGATTTATATCAATTTCTTTCCCTTACATACATTATGGTATTTACAGAGGTGTCTTTAGAGACAGCTAAAGAATCTTTAGATATCTATGAAACAAACGTGCTTTCGCCGGAGGTAGACCTGTAAATACCACTTGTTTCATAAAAAAAATGTCAGTCCCTTCCTCTTCTGCTTCATATTAAATGTCAGTCCCTCCTTCTCTTGAACATGTTGAAGAAGAGATGGAGGGACTGACATTTCTTTATGAAACAAGTGTCTGTGTTTCATTAGTATCTGACAGAAAAATTGTTTTGACTGTGTTTGAAGGGTTTCGAAATGTAAATTCTGCAATTACCCAAAACATGCAAACTCTTTTTCAGCCAACAGTACCATAAAATCATAAATCACAGCATTATATTAATTGTTTCTAAGAATAACTTTTTTTTAATTTTAGCAATTTCTCGTTTTGATCTTCTATTTGGCACATGTTAGAGTTTACAAAATGTGGGTTCAGATGTTGTAAATTCATAGTATATTCTTGACTAAAAAACACTTGTTTTTTCATGAGAAACCATATCAGTTATTCAGTATTACGGTTAAAGGAAGGCATTCAGTATAATAAAAAACATACTGCCTTCAGTGGAGGGTGTTATGGTAGATTACCACACTTAGAAAAAATATCACATGAAGAGAAAATATCACCCTCAACGCTGTCTCGGGTGATATTTTTTTCATGTGATATTTTTTCTTCGTGTGGTAATCTACCATAACACCATCCACTGAAGGCAGTATGTTTATATTATCAAAGATCGCGTATATGGTGTTTCAGAACGTTAAGGTTCCACTAAAGTCAAAAATTGGGACACTCAGTAAACATAAAACATTTGTCTGTATTTCTAATGCTGCAAGAAATGTAGTAAAATATTCTTGCGGAATGCACTGTTTTAAACATAATCTACACGTACACACTATGAAAAGTGTAAATAAGTTTGAATTTTTTTCATTTTATAGGATAATCTTTTCATTTGGTGAACACTCAATTTTCAAAAAAAATCATGAAGTCTGAAAAAGGACTTATTTGTTTCAAAATTGTTGTGGACGCATACTTTAATATCTAAGGAAGGGCAAGCTAATGCCGATTATTTGACACGACTGTTCATTTTCAAGCTTTAGTTCAATTTTGGTACATAAGGGAAGTAATTCCACCCATTCAGGTCAGAAATTGCCTAATTTCTACTTTAAAACATATTCCACTATACAAACCAATGTTAGCTTGCCCTGCAGTATACATCTTAGTATTCGTCCAGAACAATTTCAACAAGAATTAGACGTTTTCCCGACAATTACAGACAAAATTTTTATCTTTACTTAGTGTCCTATTTTTTTTTACTTTAGTTGAACCTTAATCGTCCACTCAAACACACCAACAATTCATTTACTTTTCGGTCTGCTCGAGTAATTTAGAAGTACGCGTTGATGTTTTATTAAAATATTAACAAATTGACATATATTGGAAAAGACTTGAATGAATTTTCAAAGAGCAAAGGCACTCTTTGGATCAGCATCATTAAGGGTTTTTTCGAATCAAAAATATGTTTTATCTTAGGGGTACGAGTTTTGAAAAAAATGCCACTGCATATGGGGTCATCTCATTAGTCCGACACTCATTAATCCGACACTCATTAGTCCGACACTTATTAGTCCGACACCCATTTGTCCGACACTTAGTAGTCCGACAGTCATTAGTCCGACACGTGTTAGTGTAATCTAACACAATCATTTTCTTCCCTTGTACTAATAAAATACAGGAACAGTTTCCAAGAGTCTCTCATACGTAATCTGATGTTGGTTCAAAAGATCTGAAAGGACGCTTGCTCTTTTTGTTTTCTGACTATTCGTCAGTTCTAGAATTATGCCACATAAATATAACTGAATTTCAGTTACATATAGTTCGGATGGATTAGTGTTAATTAAATGTTTAGTAAAAATATTAAATATTTCTTAATATCATAAATAAAGCTTAGTTATACATGTATTTTTATGCATGGCATTTATTCGCGTGTTTGCACTGCAGAAGTTACAGACAATGTTTTTGTCCTGTCAATATGCAAGCACAAATTATAGATTGAACCAATCGTAAACCAATTAACCAGTCCGGTAATATAGATCAAAAGGATGTTTCAAGGTTCAAATGGCAAATAGCACCAGTCAAGATGAGATAAGGCTAAATGGTTTATGGGTAGAATTCCAACACCTAAGTGGTCTTTGAGACTTTCAAGAAGTTTACAAAAATTGAAATCAAAAATATTTTGGAAATTCAGTTGGTGAAAATGTTTGTCCCAATTCGAACAAATTCTAAAAGTGTGGTTGCAAGGTAGAATTTTAAAAAATGGTCTTTGAGACTTTCGGGACATTGACAAAAATTGGAATAAAATACATTTTGTATGTTGGAAATCAATTGGTGAAAATGTTTATACTGCTTAAAGCATGGCTGCTAGGCAAATTTCCGAAAAATAAATGGTCTTGAAGACTTTTAGGATATTTACCAAAATTGGAATCAAATTTTAGTATTATAAGTATTCAGAATTAGATTTTTTCCAAACACTTACCGAAATAAAATAGATTATGCTAAATTAAAAAAAAATAGATTCGTTTAGGATATTTACCAAAATTGGAATCACATTTTAGTATTATAAGTATTCAGAATTAGATTTTTTCCAAACACTTACCGAAATATAATAGATTATGCTAAATTAAAAAAAACAGATTCGTTTAATATTACCGAAGTTGGAACCGGAATCAAAATTATGAAAGCTTATTGCTCATCGACAGACTACATTTTGTATATGTAACAATTCTATAACAAAATTAAAACTACTGACAAGCTTCATCTAACGGACAGACGGCCGGACGGTCGGACACACGATCGGGACAAAACAATATCCCTTAAGAAAAGTGCGGGGATAATTATGCCATGTGGGAGGGCAAATGCTTATATACACAATGTACATGTATACATTCGCAACAAAAAAAAATTGGTTTTCGGTGTCCTTAGAGTAGTACTATCTGCCTAAACACTGTAAAATGGCTTAATTCCTGGAAATATTTTGGATAACATTTTAGCATACTTTGAAAATGGCCCATCATATGCACAAAATTAATATACAAAAGGTGCACCCGTTGTCCGGGAGATTGATTGTGTCCTGCAGTTAATTTGGGATGACTGATTATTGAATCAAGGAGAATTGGAGGATATAAGTTTTGAGTTTATGTGCATTCTTTTTTAACAATGGGATATATGCAGGAGTGCACATCGCTAGTCATATCCCATTGTTAAAAAAAAGAATGCACATCAACTCAAAACTTATATCCTTCAATTCTCCTTGATTCAATAATCAGTCATCCCAAATTAACTGCAGGACACAATCAATCTCCTGGACAACTTTCAAAGAGAGAGAGAGAGAGAAATAATTAAAGGCAGAAGACAAACTTAATAGGAATTCCAGAAAGCTGCATTTGGTATACAGGACCTTAAAAAGTCAGTGTTAGGGCTAAATCAGGTTTTGTCACCCAATCCCCCTTTCTTCTCTACCGTTTTCCTATAGAGAAAAGGCATACGGATTTTTGAAGTAAGTAATGCGCGGTCTGTTCGAACGGCCTTTTGTAGGATATGTAAATCATGAGAAGTACATGTATATCCTGTTTGCATACTTGTCACGAGTTCATGTTTGAAAAGATCGCTATATACTTTAGTAACAACAGTCTTAAATTTGAACGTTTTGATTTTAAACATTTGTTAAAAGATATGTCAATCAATTTGAATGGTTTTATTGAAAAATATTCGCAAGCTGTCAAAATACCTACCATTTTAGATTGAAAGCTCAGTCTCTTTGGCTTCCTGATTATGGGTTTCAGAAAAATTAGCAAAGATTGGTCGGATTTGGTTAGATTTGATTAAGAATAGTGTGCTTCATGTGGCGAAATGTCTTTATTTAGACTGCCAAGTTATAAATACATGTAACTATTTTTTAGGAGAGAGAAAGGGAAAAACTCGGAAATTTAGCGGTCTTAAATTGGTGTATCGGGCAAAAGTTCTTGTCGACGAAAAACAAATTCTAAAGATTGGAAAGCTGGTAAATCAGAAAGCACTTTACTAGTTGAAAGTCACGAGTTGCAAATGAAAAGACTTGCCCACGCTTTTATAAGGAAGACACACACGAAGTAATCAACTCTGCTGCCATATTTATGTGTTTTTCCCCTAAAAAAACACAACCTCTTTTGATCTTGCATGTCTGTTTTCTTTTCTCATTTGTGTTTCTTAATTTTAAACTCACGAGAATCATTCAACTACATGTAGCTCTTCTACCTACACCACACAGTGGATGAAGTACTTAAAACCGTTGTTTGGATTTCTTGTACTACATCTCAGTATTTGAAATGCAGTCGGTTATTCCATTATAAAAAATTATACTGTGTATAGAAGATTTACGGGATCAAAATGCCTAAAATGGGCTAAATATATATACGTATACGTTTATACGTAAACTTTTCCGTATACACATTCGATGCAAAAGGTCTATTTTCATGTTTTAAACAGAATGTATCAATATTGACAAAATAATATAAAATGTGACAATAAACACAAGCAATACTTGTACAAATGTATGCATGTATACGACTTGTAATGAAACCTACAAAATGGATGACCCCTCTGCAAGAAAAAATGCCCTTGGTATTACTCAAATTAATTGAACAGGTTGGGCATGGCTTAATTTTCTCGATCTTGTAGGTAAGTTTAAAACGGATAATCCTGATATAATTGACCCGTGACCAGTCAGGTCAATTAAATAGAGTAATACATGAAATACATGTATCTACATGTTGTACACTGTGCTCGCCGGTTGATGGATACAAACTTGCATAATTTATATGCATAGAAAATGTTTTGCCACGATATACCGCTATCAGAAGCTTGAAAAGGGGTAAAAACAGAATTGTCTCTGAAATAAGTACTGTGTAAAGTGAGTCTCAATGGGGTATGAGCGGGAAGTCGGACTGCCCTTTTTAAGCAAACGGAAAACGGGATCGTGACAAAAAGTTGATGGGAAGACGGGAAAGTATGTAAGACATGACCCAGGTACCGCTGAAATTTTAGCCACAGGGAAACAGGGTTTAAAAGTCTTTAATCGTTCTGAAATCTAATAAAACTGTCTAAAGAAATTTAAAATTTCTAAATCAGAACTGTGTAAAACATATTACATACTTTCGGTAATTATAATGGCTTTTAGACGAATTCATTTCTGATCATAGTACAACTAGAAAACACGAAGGGACTTTATAAACATAAGTGGATGATATAAATCGAATAATAGTTTTTATGAAATAAAAACGATACGCTAGGGTATGGAATAGCCTTGCATAGAAAATTGCGTGTTTGATTGACAAGGGTGTGGTGGCTTATGATGTATTTGTATACTCAAATCATTACTTGAAGTAAGCCTTTCTCAGTACTTCTTTGTAATGTTCACTGATTCGATTATTGCTTGAGGAGGTATAGCCTCCTTACACACATAAGAGTTACACGTTTTACACACAGTATGCTTCTCTCCTTTTAACATTTCTTTCAACCTCTCATCTTTTGCATTAAATTCTTTCTCGTGTACTTGGCTTCGAAACATAAACCTTTTACAGCACACACAAATAAACACCGGTAGCTCTTTTTTTCCGAAAAAAAACGCAATTCTATCTCTTTCTACCTTTCGTTCTCCATTGCCTAAGTATCTCCACAAACTACAATCACGCTTTGTTTAACACAATTGAGAAGTCTTTTATAGTATTTGTATATTATTGATTATTGCACAATACCTCATCTTTATTTATTAACTTCTGGTTTTAAATTTATACATTACTGTTCTTATTCTTTTTATCATATCTATATTTATAAATCTGGCTAAGCGATATTGCCATACCAATCCCATCATCCTCTACAAACCTGTTCCCAGTACCACCTATAGTAAATGTTTATGATACTTTTCAACTTCCACAAGGAAACAGAAAAATTAAACCCTGCCCCGTTTTATCAGGACGAAACTGGACGCCATTTTCATTTTCGAGAATCTGAAATTCCTTTTGGTCAATAGTCTTCTGCGCATGCGTTCTCCTCACTGCGCAAGCCTACTCCTCACTTCCCCCAAAGAACTATCTATATAGCTAGGCTATTCCATAGCCTAGCTAACTAGGCTATTCCATAGCCTAGCTAAATATGGCTTGCTTTTGGTAAGTACATGACAGTCTGTCGTATTGATTTTGACTTAACCTCAATTTTCGAAATAACTGTGTGGTAGGGCAACAATATTTGGAATGTGGATTGCTCTTTAGTAGTACATGACTCTGCTATATCGCTTTTGATCTTGACCCAAATATTATGGTCGAGCTATAGCAATGGCGGCATGAACTCTTTCAGATCCCTCTGATGTAGGAACATGATATTTGGTCATATGGCAGTGGCGGCATAAACTCTAGATGTCTGTTAGATCTCTCTGATGTAGTAACATGGTATTTGGTCATATGGCAGAAGCGGCATAAACTCCAGATATCTGTTAGATCTCTCTGATGTAGTAACATGGTATTTGGTCATATGGCAGTGTCGGCATAAACTCCAGATATCTGTTAGATCTCTCTGATGTAGGAACTTCAATTCAAAAATTAATACATTTCATGAGTTTATTGAATTTGGTCACAACATAACACATACTGTTTTTCAATTGATGTAATAAAGTTTGAGATGGCCACATTTTTGTTTCAAATAACGCATGCATTAGATTTTTTTATGGAGAGAGTCTAACATATGAAAGTCTTAAAACGTCCATAAAATACAAAAGTTGGTCTGAGTAGTAATTACATCCGAATAAATTTAATTCAAAAATTAATACAGTTCATGAGTTAATTGAATTTGGTCACAACATAACACATACTGTTTTTCAATTGATGTAATAAAGTTTGAGATGGCCACATTTTAGTTTCAAATAACGCATGCATTAGATTTTTACTTCCGAGACGAAAACGCGAAATTGCGAAAACGCGAAAACGCGAAAAAACGAAAATGCGAAAACGCGAAAACACGAAAACGCGAAAATGCTAAAACGCGAAAACCTAAAATGCGAAAGCGAAATCGCAAAGGCAAAACCGCGAAAACATGAAGTGAAATTCATTTCGCGTTTTCGTGATTTCGCTTTCGCGTTTTCGCTCACGATTTCGCGTTTTCGTCTTCTCGATTTTGCGTTGTCGCTCTGTTGAAAGTGAAAGTAGAAAACGCGAAAACACGAAATGGCCGCATCTGGCCACAATACAATGGTGGGGTAAAATCAACCTATTTTTTACCCTTTTGATGCAGGAACATAATATTTGGTTTATGGTACATTGAACATCATCTAGCGGACACAAAATCATGTGACGACCTATATTTTACGATCCAGTGCCCATGCTATTTTTTTATTAAATCTTTCTCGATATGGTTTAAAAATTGGTGTTTGTTAACACACTACAGTCTGATGGCTTTTTGACCTTGACCTCAGTTACACAGCTCAATGTCCAGGTTACGTTTTTGTGATCAGGTAGGCCAATGGTATTTGATATAAAATTTGGCATTGGTTGGTACATGACAGGCTGCCACATGGCATTTCTTCCAGGTCTTTATTCTCAGTAACAAGTAGTAAGTGATTGATATTTGAACTAGAAAACACGAGGGGCTTTATAAACATAAGTAGATGATATAAATCGGATAATGGTTTTTATGAAATAAAAACGATACGCTAGGCTATGGAATAGCCTTGGATAGAAAATTGCGTGTTTGATTGACAAGGGTGTGGTGGCTTATGATGTATTTGTATACTCAAATCATTACTTGAAGTAAGCCTTTCTCGGTACTTCTTTGTAATTTCTTCTATTGGTCTGCACATGTGATAAAACAGTCACTGATTCGATCATTGCTTGAGGAGGTATAGCCTCCTTACACACATAAGAGTTACACGTTTTACACACAATATGCTTCTCTCCTTTTAACATTTCTTTCAACCTCTCATCTTTTGCATTAAATTCTTTCTCGTGTACTTGGCTTCGAAACATAAACCTTTTACAGCACACACAAATAAACACCGGTAGCTCTTTATTCTTCTGCAAAAAACGCAATTCTATCTCTTTCCACCTTTCGTTCTCCATTGCCTAAGTATCTCCACAAACTACAATCACGCTTTGTTTAACACAATTGAAGTCTTTTATAGTATTTGTATATTATTGATTATTGCACAATACCTCATCTTTATTTATTAACTTCTGGTTTTAAATTTATACATTACTGTTCTTATTCTTTTTATCATATCTATATTTATAAATCTGGCTAAGCGATATTGTAATACCAATCCCATCAACCTCTACAAACCTGTTCCCAGTACCACCTATAGTAAATGTTTATAATACTTTTCAACTTCCACAAGGAAACAGAAAAATTAAACCCCGCCCCGTTTTATCAGGACGAAACTGGACGCCATTTTGATTTTCGAGGATCTGAAATTCCTATTGGTCAATAGTCTTCTACGCATGTGTTCTCCTCACTGCGCACGCGTTCTCCTCACTCCCTCCCCAAGAACAATCTATATAGCTAGGCTATTCCATAGCCTAGCTAAATAATGTCTTTTTATTTTGTAAATTGTGAATAAAAGGATATGGAGTAAATGCACATGAGACAAAGTCTCTACAAATACATGGTAAAAAACAAGCAAAGGAACAACGCTTTTATTGTTGTTCTTCATCTTGAAGTCACCATGAAGCCTTCAACAATGAGCTTTGCTCATACTTCATAGTAAGTTCAAGACGGCCCCTAGCACCGGTTTAAGCGGAATTCTTTGATAATTGTCGAGCAACGCTACATCCATGTCTTTCTTGGTCATGGGTGCGGGATTGTCAACAAACATCAATTAAACTGGCAAAGTGCTCTTACAATCACTGTCATCCTATGCCCGACAAAAGCACCAGTGTCTTAAGCTAGTGGACAACTACAACATATAGACAAACACAGGGCACTCATCAAGTCGAATGTAAGAAAACTTGGCATTATAAAATAGTGAGATGTGGACACTTAAAACAGGTGGTCTGGATTACATTTCGAAAATAACAAAAATAATTGCCAAAATTTGAAAGTATCATATGTAAGCATTACATGGAAGAAATCAAAATAAATCCACAATGAAATAGACATGTCGTCATTTAAATGAAATATGCATTTTTTACAGATAATTAATTGACCTACAGATAAGCGCTCTTTTTGTTCTTTAGGTGAATATCAATTGAATTGCACATGATTGACGTACGATTGATTGACAGATAACACCCAGATCGTGCACATTGTTTATTTAGGCCGTTTTATGAAATGCGCAGGTGTTTCGAATTCGGCTGTATCAGATGACTTTAATACATGATGTTTATAGGTGTGAATTCAGTAATACCTCATGTGTACACTTTGTTCAATTACTATTATCTCAATTTATGTAAATTCTAAAACCGAAGGATTAACTCAATCTATTGTGGTTTTGTTCTTGGCTATATATGATTTTACTGATTATTTAGAATTAATTGGTTTTATGCATTTTAAACAGGTGGTCTGGATTACATTTCGAAAATTACAAAAATAATTGCCAAAATTTGAAAGTATCATTTGTAAGCATTACATGGAAGAAATTAAAATAAATCCACAATGAAATAGACATGTCGTCATTTAAATGAAATATGCATTTTTTACAGATAATTAATTGACCTACAGATAAGCGCTCTTTTTGTTCGCTAGGTGAATATCAATTGAATTGCACATGATTGACGTACGATTGATTGACAGATAACACCCTGATCGTGCACATTGTTTATATAGGCCGTTTTATGAAATGCGCAGGTGTTTCGAATTCGGCTGTATCAGATGACTTTAATACATGATGTTTATAGGTGTGAATTCAGTAATACTTCATGTGTACACTTTGTTCAATTACTATTATCTCAATTTATGTAAATTCTAAAACCGAAGGATTAACTCAATCTATTGTGGTTTTGTTCTTGGCTATATATGATTTTACTGATTATTTAGAATTAATTGGTTCTATGCATTTTAAACATTTTTTGAAATTATGGATTTCCTTTATTTGGGTTCTAGTGCTGCTGATGAAGAAGTAATTTCCAAAATGGCCATACAGCTCATTAAAATTATTGCAGTTGGAGTTAACATATGTGTTATTGTGTTATGTTCATTTACTTCATATCATTCCGTAAAATATAACATCATTAAGCACCGCCCTTTTTGGGGGAGATGTTTCAGTATTGTAATGAAAAATTATAATGAGATCATTGGAGGATTTTATTTGAAATACATCTTGTAAAAAGAGCTAGTTCATAGGCGATGTTTAAAAAGTGAAAGAAGTAAGCTGACAATATTCTACATTTTTTTTCATATCGAGTTTTAACAAAAGGGGGGGGGGGTCAAAGTAAAAACTTCAGTGCAAAATTGGTATATCCGTTTTGAAGGCATTGAAATGGTAAAAATGCCGCATAACATGGAAAGTAATGGAGATTTACATACTGTATTCACCCCTTTAGCGTTGCTAGAAAGTATAGATGTTAAAATCACAATATTTTTTTGAAAATGTATATAACAACATGCATTCAATCAGATTATCAGATAGCATGAATTAGTTATTTATATAAAGCTGTTTATTTTTAGCACATGAAAACGTGCAATATCTATGAACATTTGGATTCTGTACTTAAATTTAACAGAATTCTAGATTAGTTTAAATAATTAATATACAGGAGTCTGTTTGGTGAACGTGTCTAAGGATAAGATATATCTCATGATGGCCTAAAGACACATCTTTGTCTTAAAAATTCAGAAAGTTGGATTTAAGACCATCATAAGATATCTTAGCTGATCTTATTAGACATTCATTTAACAGGCCCCATGTCTAGAGTTTTAAACTAACAATGCTATTGTAATTTACATTGTCAAAATCATCTGACAGAAAGATTGAATTTTTGGTGAACCCATACCTGGGTTCGAACCTAATATAAAAGGCCAAATTTTGGGTAATCTACTTTATCAGTGGAGAATAAGAAGACAGGAATGTTCATAAATGCAGATTGGTGCTGATGCACTATTCCTTCCGAGTGCACAAAGAAAACGTTACTCAAGTTCACTTGAAGTCCACTTAAAATGATTCCGGGACTTGCTGAACTCTGACCTGTGATTGCTAAAAATGCGGTACTAGAATGGTTTGCTGCAAGCATGTCTGCAGAAACGAAAACAAAGCTTGCTCATTGGTCAGAAGTTTCCGCGTAATACTGGTGCTAAATGATGTGCGTCGTCCCCGTAATCCCGCTGATTTGGACATCGACATAAACCATTCGAGGAGACATTGGAAAAACTTGAATTTAACTATGAACTGATTGCCTCATATATGTTTACATTGTCATTGCCTTCAATGTAATCAGTTTGCAAAATACAACCGTGGACAAGTAAGGGACGACAAATACCCAAACTAGCTATATTGGAGTCAACTGGTATAGGGAAAGGCAATAATTTCTCTATTCCCGGTTGCCACGGTAGCTTTAGGAATCCGTCAAACGTTATTTTAAAAAGGTCGGAATCTGATCCGATCAGCAGATTTTCTCTGGTATTATTATCTATCCCGAGGGTTTCCGATATGGGAAATGTGCATAATTTTATATCTACGGCCCCGAACACTAATGAAACTGTTTTTTCGCAGCTTTAAACCAAAGATTGTTTGAATCTTTCATAAAATATCGTTTAACAGGTTGAAATTTAATATTTTGATATAAAGCATTTTTTACAATTTATAAATGTATCCATACACACGGGAATGGATTCGTTGCTCCTAGGGATGCCAGTATATTTGTAAAACTAATTGTGTGTATATATTTGCCAATAAATGTAGACAATACAGTACAACGAGGTGAGCTTAGCAGGATGTAGTACATTTTACCCCAGATTGAACAATCATTCCAGTTATTTAATTCTTTATTACACACATATATATGCCCAATAAATGTATTGATGGCTATAAACCGGGAAGCTTTTTTAAAAAGCTTAACTTGTATGTATTTTGAACAATAATTGGTCGTTCTAAAACACGTGATTTGAGTGGACCAAGTTCACTTTAAAATTTCCGCAGTT
The DNA here is from genome assembly GCA_002080025.1 of Modiolus philippinarum. NCBI lineage: Eukaryota > Metazoa > Mollusca > Bivalvia > Mytilida > Modiolidae > Modiolus > Modiolus philippinarum. The sequence continues at coordinate 60,351 of MJUU01060174.1, read as the reverse complement.
GTTCATTTTAGACAGTCGTCATTTGTAACTGCTAGTGCTTAAGTTGTGTGGCGTCCTTGTTCATTTTTGTTTATTTGTTTTGTCTTTGTCATACTGCTAAATTCGTGTTGAATGTGAATTGGCGTGATTTTGGATTTATGATTTTAGAATTCCCCCTTTCCTCGGTCTTGCTTCTGTATTCGTTTGCTGATGCATTTTTTTTTATTTAAATGTAACGTTAAATATGTTTTTAATGACACCTGACAAAAATCACTTTACTTTTTAACGTTAATAAATACACGGTGTCTTTATGATAAGGTTGGTGGTTCTACAGCTGGTTGACCATTCCACACAACAAAGAACTTTTTTGATCATTTTAAAAGTTCAAGTAAATTCATGAAATTTGTATATCTCTATGAAAGGATATGTTGAAGTGAAATTTGAAAAAAATGGATTGCTTTTGGTCATTTTTAAAAATTTGTTCAAACTGCAAACTAAACAATCTCAAATTTCAAATCTTAATCTATTCTATTTGTATTTCGCAACATATAAAATTCTCGATTGGATATGACAAAGTACACTATTAAAATAAATTTATTATTTAAGCCATTTTTAATGATTGAGTGTAAACCGCAGACTAGAAATATTAATTTTTAAATCTCATGTAGGCTAAAATTCGTTTTATTGACCTGTTTTGAGTTCCTGGGTCTACTCCCTTCCGTGATCAAAAATAAGCGGATATCGATTGTATTTTTTAACATTAGATATAACATGAGGGTTATAGAAAAAAAAATGCTTAAATTTCTGATTGAAGAAAGTTCGGGTTTCAGGCCTAAAATAGGTTATGTGTTTAGGGTAACCAGACTCTACCTAAAATTGTATGCCTACCCTAGGTTTTTTTGCCTATCTCACAACAGGTACTATTAAAGTCAGAAATGTTCCTCCATTACTACAATGTAAAAAAATCATTTCTACCCTATCTGACTTAAAAAACCATGTTACTCTAAACATACGATTTATTTTTTATGCCTATTCACTTGGATACGATGCTGATAAAACCACAGGGTGTAATTTAGCGCACCTTCCGGCAGACTCATATGCACTGGTAAGACACAGGTCATAGTTAATCGGAGACGACATCACAGAATGTGACGGTGACTTTTATAGAAATATTTCATGTTGTTGAGTGGTATTTGCCAAAAAATACCGACTGAGAGGCTTGACATATTTCGAAGGAAATTTGTGCAGCCACGAAGTCGGTATATTTGGCAAAAATCACTCAACAACATGATATATTTCTTTAATTCCACCGAATATCTTTTGCCTTATTGAAGATTTCAACATGTAGTTTTAACGGATGATAATATAAATTCGTTCCTCGTATTCAATACATATTTTGGTTGTTCAGGTGGTGTGAATTCCTCCACAACTCTCATTTTTGTATTCAATGCCAAAATACATTTTTCATCTTTTCATAACTCGAATCCCGGCATAATATCTTACGTGAGTTATTACTATCTTTGGTACCTAACTACCGTTATATTCATGTGCAAAATATAGTGCAGTATTGTATTATTTTTTAACGGTGATTTAACGGCAGTTTATAAATCTTTTTGTGCCAAATGGAATAATGAAATGTTTTTTTTGATTTGTACATGCCAAGGAGTAATGTTTTAATTTTATTTAAGCCATTATTTACCTTTGTCTATATTACTACGCCATTTGTTCTCATCAGCTCTAGACACTATACGACATTTAATTTACCTCTAGCTTCCTATTATTGTCACCCATTGTTATTTTATTCATGTTATTAAAGGCATGCAATAAATATTACGTATTTCACAATGATTATCAATTAATATTACCATTGTATCAAATAATTCAATTGAATAATTCAATTGAATAACTACAGGACTGTACATTTAACTTCCGTGATATTAATTTTGGAAAGAGTTGTCCCTCTTTCGATTAAAGTGTGCAATTGGATATTATATGGTTAACAATTATGCTGACCCTCCTGTTATACCCTGTATTCCACTGTGTTATGTACGTAATCAATGTGTTACGGATTTTATCCTACTGTTTGAGAATAACAAAGTAACATACCATGGTTTTTATAAAATTAATTTACTGATTTAAAAGATGTCACTCAAGAATCAGTTACCCAACAGATATTTCAATATAAACACATCTTAGCTGGCTGTATGACGGCTACCACATGTGGCTCAGATCATGCATACTCTTCTGCAACATGTGATAATACTGCTGCATGGTTTGTAGTTTGCAGTTAGTGCTGTTTGTGACATTTTTTTATTTCCATATAGCAATGTATTGTGTTTAATACAATGTGTTTAAGCTGACCCTTTTCCCGCATATATGAAAGAAATCAATATAAGATCATAACTATTACCAATGTCAAGACCATCACGAACCAATAACAAGATGGCAATGCAAATACCATCATGCAGAACAGTTGCCAGAAAGGAGTCATTCTACCCAGTGGAACATCTTGCCAGATTGTGCTGTGTCTGCCGAGAACCTTGAATCTTTCAGGACTCTCATCAGACACAGTGTGTAGATAGTAAATCAGCCACGGAACCGGGGCTCTGTATGGATCTTGTTTTGACTGGGTTGTGAACTTAATTGTGGGGGTTTGGGACCAGCAGGAGCCGCGTTCCCATTGCTGATGTATCTCTTTTTATCCGCGCATTTGTAAATAATTTGCACCTATCGGTCTCGCGGCGGCGCAATCAACTAAAGTGATAGAATAGTCAATCTGATGACTGTGATCACGAGTCGGTAGAAGTAGAAGTAGAAGCATATAACCAAACAAAATAACATACACAATTTTTTCCATCCGTTGATTAAATAAGATTTAAATCGAGTTATCATTTGATATGGTTGCAACCATATCTTTTCTTGTTTAATTTGGGATTAAAAAGTCATGGTTTTTAAATTAAGGCGAATGTGTACTAGCTACGGTTGAGATTGTCAAATAACTAAATACCGAAGTTACTGTGATTTACTTTCTGCATATGCGCATTTCGACAACTTATGTCAACTGAAAATGACCTATTTGTTTTTGTAAAGGTATTTCTTAGCGGAAGAAAAATAACAACTAACACATGCTGATTTGATCGGTTGGTTAAAGATCCATTGTAGTTTAATAATTAAACAATACGGACAAAATATAAATGAAAATGTTTAAAATCGGTTTCACAATCAGGGGTGGTGTTCTCGAAAGTATCCTAAGATTCGGCCTAAGACATATCTTATGACCAAGTTTAGGATGGACTTAGGATCGTCTTACGACACTCTTAAATTGTGTCTCGAAGCTGTCTCAGACGCATCTTATATTAGGACGTCCTAGACAAATCTTAAGTGAAATAGTGTTATTCCCTTTATTAAGTTTTTATAAAATATTGATCAAAGACGAACATATTTTAAAAAGTTGTTTACCAATTTTATCTACTTAATTTGTATGTAATGACGTTCACGATTTCTAGTCTAAATGTAAAACATTATCGAAAAGATAGTGTTAATTACAATTTGTGTCGAAATGACACCTCAGTTTAAATTGTCATCGTTTCGTGAAACATTGAGTTCAAAGTTTAAAATCATGCAAAGTTTCTGATAGATACGTATTTATTGATGTGTTTTTGTTGATTAATGTTTACCTATAAGAAAAATATTGAACTAAAGGAGAAATATAAGGTTAGGATCGAGAAAGGATGATCTTAAGACACCTAATTAGGTGTCCTAAAGTTAAGACGAAAAATGCTAAATATAATAAGTTGGGCATAAGGAATGATGCTATTTTTAGAACGTGGTATTTTTTAAAAATACAACGCTGTGATGGCAAATACCACCGCTATGGTGAAAAATAGGAGAAAATCATCACATTTGTCCAAATATTCAATATATGTAAACCAATCAAAAGCCAGCATTATTATATAAGCTGGAATTGATTAAGAAACACACACAAAGGTGTTCATAAATAGTGAATGTCATGCAATATAATATAGAAATCAAAAGAGAATAACTTACAATCAAAAGTTAATACACACAAAAAAACGGCTATGAGATTAATAACTGAATAAACATAACCAAATTAACTGAAATTCTTGAAGAAAGTTAACTCTGACCAAGAAAAAAAAATGTACACTAAGAACACCAATGCCAAAACAATGACATTGATTCAAACTTATCGAACATATACTTTGAAGGGTGAAAAGAGTCTACATGAAAGCAATACACAAAAATTTTGTCTCAGTAATGTTTTATTCATTATAAACCCGTTTGTTTTATTTAATATGTGCAGACTTGTGTAAATATAGGTAATTTCCTGTTAAATATGTCGAAAATCGGAAAAATATTAAGATTTTATGTATTGCTTTTATAGAAGAAATTTTAATGTATTATTACTGTTAATATTCACCTTTTTGGATATTGTTTTGTTGTTTTCCTGTTTAGATTTTATCGGAAACCATGAAATACTATTTCAAATTTGGCGGATTATCAAAGTTTATTTGGTCTTGCTTTGGTTTGTATATTGTGTTAGTTTATGGTGTATACAAGTTTAAGGCATGCACATAGAGATATGTCTAGTCTATGTGCTTGAAAGAAAAATATGTTACTTACCATTTGATTATTTTACATACACTACATTTGGAGCTGCTTTTCCAAACTGTTTTCTATTATGTTATCAATTTCCAGAAATTTCAGTATTATGTATTGGTATTCACTTTTAATTTTAGTACGGACTTATATATTTAGTCATATGAGTCCCAGATTTTTGGTTAATCTATTGTTGTATTTTTTTTAAGGGAGTACGAGTGTCAGAATTTTTTTAGAATTAAATCTCTGACCTTTTTCTTGTAATGAGCTGTTCTAATTTAACAAAAAGAGCAAAAATATTTGAAAATCCATGTGAGAATTTTTGAGATATAAGACGTCAAAATTTTGGCGGGAAACAGTCCTCTCTGTATTTTTCCTTCAATTTCTTTTAGCTGTGTTTATGTCTAGAAATATATGAAAATATAATTGGAAATTGATAAAATTTTATACAATGTCTATTTTATGCATTTTAAAGTAACCTGTGACCAAGAAAATATGATGCATGTTAATAAAAAATAACCTTGTTTAAATGGATATCGAATGCCTCTGAAATCTGACACTCATATTCCCTTAAATTAAATTTTAGGTATAGCTATTGTTGTATTTTTGTTTTTGTTCGTTTGTTTTTTTCTAATTGATTTATTATTTTCTAAAGCTATTGTTGTTCTTCTTTTCTGTTTTTCTTTCTGTGTGTTTCATACGTATTAGATCTATTTATCCCTTTCACTCAACCTTACTTGTCTTATTGTCTTTTTGTAGCGTATTGCCTTTTGGTTGATTACTTTTTCTTAGCATTTTTATTTAATTATAGTTTGCATAATACTAATCTTGGCTATTTATTAACCACTGTGTGCGGCTTTCGAACACAATTTCATAATTTAGGCCACCGTCACATTCTGTGCTTTCGTCTCGTATTAACATTCACCTTTAACTCACCTTTGCAGCTGAGCGTGCAGAAAGGAACGTTGGGTTATATTCTGAGGTTATATCAACATCATATTAAAGTGATTTGACCAAATTATCTTACTCGGATTTATTTGTTTTCTTTAACTTCCCTTCAAGAAGGGTCTTAGAGGCTAGTTAGCCTACACTGATTTCGACACCAGGTAAACTAGGTAAAGCTTATATTTTTTGCTAAAGATTGCACTTGATTGCTTATTTTTTAATCGAGGAAAGTAACACCGGAAACTGAAAAATCGTAAATTTGTATCTTATACAACTTTTTAAAGAATAACAATCCGCGTTGATTGAGTAAACTGCTGACTAAAATAAAAATCCCCAAATCCTAAATTTCAAACCCTAATTTTGCTAAAATTCATTTAATTTGTAGATCAAATGTTCAAAAGGATCTGTAAAATAAAATATTGAAAAAAATGTTTTGTTTTTGCCATTCTTAGAGACTGAATAAAAATCTGAAAACTTATTTAAGCTAAAATTCATTTTCATTGTATGTCGCAACATATAAAATTTCCCTGAAAGTATACGATGACTTTAAATGTATATTAAAAAAAAACTGAGCGAAACTTTTCGACTCTTCGTTATCCTCACGAACTTTTCTCTGATTGGTGTGTTTCGGGAAGCTCCTAGAATTTGATTGACTCTTTGTTTACCTACACGGAGAAAAAATATCTTCTTTTTTGAGAAGTAACAGATTCAGATGCGGTTTAAACATGTAATACCACATAGAGATTTTAATGAAATGCACACGTTATATATCTGTCGTTTTTTAATATTACTAGTGACTTTGAATTTGATGCGTAAAATTTTCAGTCAATTCATGTTATTTTATCAATTATGTTCAGACAAAAGTGATTCCTATCGGAACTAACTGTGCGGCACTTTTAGCTGACCCTTTCCTTTACTCGTATGAGGCAAAGTTTTTACCAGGGCTTACACAAAGAAAAACATTTAGCTAGCCAAGTCCTTTGATTGCTGCTTCCACTACATAGACGATGTACTTTCTTCTAATAATCCAAACTTTAAGGAATATTTACATCAGATCTATCCTAAAGAGCTTGAAATAAAGAAACGACTGACACACCAACTTCAGCTTCATACCTAGAGCTTTTGTTGTATATTGACGAATATGGACGCTTGAAATCTAAGCTATATGACAAGCGTGATGATTTTAACTTCCAAATTGTGAACTTTCCTTTTCTTAGCAGCAGTATATCTACCTCTCAAGCCTATGTATAACCGAATAACAAAATCACTGTAAATTTATTTACTGCAAATACGCATTTCATGGAGTGTGCATTTCATAGTTGATTCGTTACTGTCGGGCATGCGGTTTGCAACGCGATTTTTTAATACAGGAAAAGAACTGTCACAAAAGCTGTTAAGTCAGGGATTTTTTGTTCAACCTATGTTAATTTCTTCCCTCAAGAAAGTCTATGGTCGTCACCATAACATCATCGAAAGATATGACGTGCCAGTGCCAAAGATGAAAGTGGGCACTTTTAGCTAGATTCACATCTTCCCGGATTTGTCTATACCGATTTTGACTTTCTCTAGATTGCCTCATTTACAATGTGACAGATGCTGTTAACAGAGCAGGATATACTTGCCCTTCCGGACCTCTTGATGTGGCTCTTGGTTTTTATGGGAGTTAACACTGTCAGTGCTCAATTTTTTTGTCTTGATAAATTTTTGTTTTGTCTTCGTTAGTGGTGTTTGTGGTACCGATCTTTCCTTGTCATATTTGAATACTACAGTAATTGCAAACGCTTTTCAAAACTGTTTGAGGGTTAGCGAAGTAATACGTACCATGTTTTAATTGGTTATTGTCTAAAGGTTGGCAAAAGGCATCAACCAATCAGTTACCTTACAGACCTTTCAAAAACACATTTGCCTCACTGACCGTGTGACGGGTGCTGTTAGCAGAGCAGGACATGTTCACCATTCTGGAACACATGATGGCACTTTCGGTATTCTACTGCTGTTGTTTCGAGCATTTATTATTTAACTTGACAATGATAAACTAGTTGTTAGTATATTGCAGTTTTCGGTGTATATTTGTAGGTAGTTGTTAGTGTATGGTTGTTTTAAGCTTAATCAGGCACTAAATCTCAACATAACTTTTGTCTAAATCAGCTTTTCTAGTGTCGTCGTCTTGTATGTATTTGTCTGAGGAAAGCAACTCGAATTTGTTAATCGGATGGCTTTCAAAACACACCATGAGTGTCTGAGTGTTTTTTTTAGCTCACCTCGCTATGCCAAGGTGAGCTTTTGCCATCACTTGGCGTCCGTCGTCCGTCCGTCGTCCGTCCATCCGTCCGGCGTAAACTTTTCATTCAAAGATCTTCTCCTCTGAAACCACTGGGCCGATTGGAACCAAATTTGGTCACAATAGTCCTTGTGTGGTCCCCTTTAAAATAGTATCCGACATGTCCGTACCTCATCCAAGATGGCCACCAGCGGGGAACATAGTTTTAACATTGGACATTATAGGAAAACACATCTTCTTCTCAGAAACTACCAGCCCAATTATAACCAAACTTAGTCACAATGGTCCTTAGATGGTTCTTTTCAAAAAAGGTATCCGACAGATCCGTACCTGATCCAAGATGGCCGCCAGCGGGGAACATAGTTTTAACATTGGACCCTATGGTAAAAAGACATTCAAAGATCTTCTCAGAAACTAGTAGTCCAACTTACGCCAAACTTAGCCATAATGGTTCTTAGATGGTCCCATCCAAAAAAGGTATCCGACAGGTCCGTATCTTATCCAAGCTGACTGCCAGCGGGGAACACAGTTTGAACATTGGACCCTTTGAATTTTAACGGGAACCTCTGTCCAAATTTTTATTTGAATTATGGACGGATGTCAGTTAAAGGATGGGGCTCTCAGTTGCCATGGAAACCAAACCAGAAAACTGAATTTTTAGAAAAAAAAGTATCTTGCTAGACATTTTATTTCTGATTTCAGCACTATGTATAACTAGATTACAAGGGGAATCCCTGCCCAAATTTTTTTTGTAAAAGGGGGACTAAATGTTTTATTTTCAGCAAAATGTATTACCTTGATTATAAGGGGAACCCCTGCCCAAATTTGTTTATGTTATGGGTTGTAATGGATGGTGGAGCTTTCGGTTGCCATAGAAACTTAACAAGAAAACGTAAATTTTAGAAAAAAAGTATTCTGCTAAATTTTGTGTTTTGGTTTCAGAAATATGTAAACACTCGTTAAGAACCCCTGCCCAAATTATTTTTGAAAGGGGCTTGTAATGTTTTGATTTTGGCAATAATTATTGCCTAAACTATAAGGAAAACCTCTACCCAAATTGTTTTTGAAAGGTGGTCTGAAATAGATTGAAATAGATAACACATTCAAATACATTTAAAGATCCTTTCTGAAACAACTTGTCCTCCATCAGGGAACATTGAACCCTATTGGAAATGACATTTGTGTCAGCCATGGTCCAGGTGAGCAATACAGGCTCTTTAGAGCCTCTTGTATTTGATACCTAAATTAATTATGCACACATAACTATTAGTAGAGCGGTGAGTATCAGAAAAGTAGCTTAGTTTAAACGGCAGTTGAATACCGAAGGAACAAAACACAAGATTACACAAATCAAAGTCCAGAGACAAGGCGAAAGCAAGAACACCAAAAAACGGAAGACCAGACACCACATGCCCACAAAACACACGAACATTACATATACAACACAAAAAACTAAAGCACTAACAGTGTGAACTCTCAATAAACAAGAGTGACATCAGGTGCTCCGGAAGGGTAAGCATGTCCTGCTCTGTGCACAGCACCCGTCACACTGTCAGTGGGTCAATCCAGGGTGAAGTCAAAACCGGTAATGTCAAATCCGGGAAGACGCGAATCTTGCTGAAAATGTTAGTTTTTATTTGTGACACTGTCACCCCACATCTATCTATGATGTCGTGGTGACGGCCGCAGAATCTCCGAAGGGACGAAAGCAACAAAGACCGAACATATCCCTGACTCAGCAGTCTCTGTGACAGTGCCCTTGCTCTTTCCACAAAGTCATCGTATGCACTGCACGCTCTACAGCAACGAAAGTTTTAATGAGCTAAAAGCCGCATGGAATTTTATTGGCTCATATGAAAGGTGAAAATGTTAGCTAATAGAGGGTTATGTCGTAAAACATTGGAAACTGTTCAAAACTGTACGAAATTTTGGACCAAAAGAGTCACCTTGTAGAACTCAAATTTGGACCAAGTCAAAGTAAATTAAAATCGTTCAAAACTTAATAAAAAGTCATTAAAAACATTGTAATGCTTTGAAATAGAGATTAATTCGCAAAATTCAGTGACTAAATATAGACATTTTGTTACAAAAATGGAGTCATGTGCATCGTTTTTAGGATAAGAGTACTCGCAAAAAAAGATATTTCAAGTATGTAATAGATATTTAAGAAATTTCGTTGTTTTTTTTTTTGGCTAAGCATGTAATCAAACAATCATAAAAGCAGTGTTATGATTTAACGTAAATGTTTTATATCGCATTAGCTATCCAAATAAATTCGAATCTCGGCTCAAACTGGGTCGATGCCACTGCTGGTGGACTGTTAGTCCCCGAGGGTATTCACCAGCCCAGTAGTCAGTACTTCGGTGCTGACCCGAAAGCCGATTATTTTTGAAACCTTCCAATATCTAAAATTTTGTAAATTTTATTGAAAACTAAGGAGTATCTCCCTCATGCAAAGCTCTGTCCTTAGCTAATTTTGGCTTTAAATTTAGATCACTTTGGTTATTTGTTCTCTATCAGTTTTATACATCTTTGAGTTTATGGTCTTCCAAACGTTTAGATTTTATCTGCACTGATGAGACATAAGTTGTCGAAATGCGCATATGCAGAAAGTAAATTCACAGTGACTTCGGTATTTAGTTATTTGTTGTCTTTTTCAAAATTATTTCCATATGGTTAGTTTTGTTACAAATGCATTTTAAGCTGTCAAAACCCTTTTTTCAAGACACAATGTTATAAAGCCATCATATGACAATATAGAGAAAACTTTTCATACTTAAATATAGAGAGTTTAAGGGAGGTAAATTAATGTCAAATGGTTAAATCGAACATAATTAGACAAAAATTTCTGATTTGGAAATAGCAGCTTAAAAGATATAGAGCACACACTTAACTAACTAAAATATGAAAACAAATAAAAGCTTAACAGGCAAAACACCAGCTACTTTTGCAATACACAATAGAATAAAATAATAAATAGTTAAACATAGTGATATTGTGAAGGTCTTAAAAGTTAAAAATCTGATTGACATTAATGTTACAAGAGAAATCGCGAATAAAAATGTAAAAGGTACAATAATATATAAGGGATAAAGACGAAATTTTAAATGTTTAAATTAAGGGTATAGAGACGACATTTAAAAGGTAAAATATAAAGAACAGAGACGACATTTAAAAGGTAAAATATAAGAAAAAGAGTTATAATCTAAGGAATAGACGAAATTTAAAAAAGTAAAATCGAGGGAATATAGAGACATTCCAAAGGTAAAATCTAAGGAACAGAGGCGACATTAAAGGTAAATTATAAGGCACATAGACGGCTTCTGAAAGATAATATATAAGGAATAGAGATTACATTTAAAAGGTAAAATATACGGAACAGAGGCGACATTTAAAAGGCAAAGTATAAGAAATAGAAACAGTATCTACAAGGAAAAACATCTAAACAACAAATTTTTTAAATGGAGCAAGAAACTGACACGAAATCACCTAAAATATTAATGTAGATGATAAACTGAGGGGCGGACAAACACGCGAACAGACCGAAATACTTTAGGCTCAACGTTTGTTGTTGCGGCGCAAAACATTCGTAGTTCGATATAAAACATAAAGCAAATAAAAGGTAAATATATATAAGTTAAAATCTAAAACAAATAAAATAAAACACATGAAAACATGAAACGCCAAGAATGTTAAAAGAGCTTAGGATATTACCAAGAAGTACAGGTAAAGACCAAACACTTTGCCCTGCTCCCACTCAAAAGATAATAAATTCAATGAGATACTTGCATATTTGCATTTCAAAAGTGGTCAACCGTTGGTTTCAGAACCAGGGCAAACAGTTTTTGTATAGTTCACTTAATTTAACATTCATTTTTGGTCTAAAAGCTATGAAGTTATATCAAATATTTTATGAAATCTTATCGGATATCTTAATTTGATCTGTAGAAGGCATTCATGACATTGATGATAAATACACGAGTTTTCTTAATCTAATGGGGGAAGATGGAAAAAAAAAAAAAACAAACAAACAAAAGAAAAAAAAAAACAAAAAAACCCAAAAAACAGGGGTTTATTTCATCAATTGAATGATGAAAATAATGCGTGTATTTTTTATCACATGATACACGCGTATTTTTCATCACTTTAGTGATGAAGCTTGCGCGCTTATTCATATAGACATATTCATATAAATATTCGTATAAATATAGACATTTTGTTACAAAAATGGAGTCATGTGCATCGTTTTTAGGATAAGAGCACTCGCAAAAAAGATATTTCAAGTATGTAAAAGATATTTAAGAAATTTCGTTGTTTTTTTGGCTAAGCATGTAATCAAAAAATCGTAAAAGCAGTGTTATGATTAAACGTAAATGTTTTATATCGCATTAGTTATCCAAATAAATTCGAATCTCGGCTCAAACTCCGAAGACTGTCATTTGTTGTCTTTTTCAAAATTATTTCCATATTGGTTAGTTTTGTTAAAAATGCATTTTAAGCTGTCAAAACCCTTTTTTCAAGACACAATGTTATTAAGCCATCATATGACAATATAAAGAAAACTTTTCATACTTAGATATAGAAAGTTTAAGGGAGGTAAATTAATGTCAAATGGTAAAATCGAACATAATTAGACGAACATTTCTGAGTTGGAAATAGCAGCTTAAAAGATATAGAGCACACATTTAACTAACAAAATATGAAAACAAATAAAAACTTAACAGGCAAAACACCAGCTACTTTTGCAATACACAATAGAATAAAATAATAAATAGTTAAACATAGTGATATTGTGAAAGTCTTAAAAGTTAAAAATCTGATTTACATTAATGTTACAAGAGAAATCGCGAATAAAAATGTAAAAGGTACAATAATATATAAGGGATAAAGACGACATTTTAAATATGAAAAGAAAGGAAATTGGGTATGTGTCATGGAGACAAAATCCCATATCCAGGTTAAAACGACAAAAAAAAAAAACATCTAGGGGTCATCATATGGTCTTCAACACAGTGAGGAACCTCACACCGTATAGTAAGCCCTAAATGGCCCCGAAAAGGTAAAAAAGTGAATAAATCAATGGAAACAAACCACATCCAATAACCCAAATGTTTAATATAGGGTATAGAGACAACATTTAAAAAGCAAAATATAAAGAACAGAGACGACATTTTAAAGGTAAAATATAAGAAAAAGAGTTATAATCTAGGGAAAGCAGAAATTTAAAAAAGTAAAATCAAGGGAATATAGAGACATTCCAAAGGTAAAATCTAAGGAACAGAGGCGACATTAAAGGTAAATTATAAGGCACATAGACGGCTTCTGAAAGATAATATATAAGGAATAGAGATTACATTTAAAAGGAAAAATATACGGAACAGAGGCGACATTTAAATGGCAAAGTATAAGAAATAGAAACAGTATCTACAAGGAAAAACATCTAAACAACAAATTTTTTAAATGGAGCAAGAAACTGACACGGGCATTCTCTCTAGCATCTTGTCGATAAAATGCAAATTGATACATTATGTTGTACTTGTATGGATCATTAAATACAAAACTTTTTATGAAGATCAAACTTGTAATTTCTGAAAAATCACCTAAAATATTAATGTAGATGATAAACTGAGGGCGGACAAACACGCGAACAGACCGAAATACTTTAGGCGTCTAAAAGCTATGAAGTTATATCAAATGTTTTATGAAATCTTATCGGATATCTTAATTTGATCTGTAGAAGGCATTCATGACATTGATGATAAATACGCGCGTTTTCTTAATCTAATGGGGAAGATGCAAAAAAAAAAAACAAACAAAAAAACAGGCGTTTATTTCATCAATTGAATGATGTAAATAATGCGTGTATTTTTCATCACATGATACGCGCGTATTTTTCATCACCTTAGTGATGAAGCTTGCGCGCTTATTTTCCATCAAAAACGCATACGCTTTTTTAGCTCGGAAAAGCGTAACGCTCTGTTATATTTAAGGATGAAATTAATTGTACGGCATTTAGCGGCGTACGTTTTATTTATTAATATTATCATTTATAACGATTAATATAAAACCAAATATTTGGTGGTTAATTCGTTCTGTCATTTTAAGCACCCACTCTAATAACAAACCAGACTTTAGCAGAACCATCGCACTATAGCGTCCACTACTAGATTTTGCCATCGCACATTATCGTGGACCATCGCACTTCAGCGTCCTACATACATATTTCGATATATGGATTTCCAATTTTTGTTTTATTTAATCTGCACTTAAGACATAAGTTGTCAAAATGGCACCACCATATGCAGAAACTAAATTCACAGAAACTTCGGTATTTCAAGTGTGGAAAACTCTGAACCATAAACGTTATTAGTTTTACCAACTGTTGACAAATTTAGTAACTTCAGGCTTATAAAATTTGGTAACTTGGCATTGTAATGATTATTTCCAAAAGGTGAAATAAACAATTTACTAAATTTCCGCTACTGATATCAAAATCAATTGAAACACGGACCTAATAAATGAACATGGATGAGGTAAGGTGCACCGGAAAAGTAAGCATCTCCTGTTTCTTATACGAAATCCGCCGTCTTTCACATGGTAAATCCGGTAGTAAGGTCAAATCCATTAGATGAAATATCAATTAAGCTTTTAAAGGGAAAGATCTGTTGTTATCTGGGAAACAGAAACCCCATAGCGGTCCACAAAATCGTGATGTCGACCTTAAAACTTCATACGGTAGAAACACCAATCAAATAAATCTTTCAGTCAAAAAGTTAATTGTTCATGAGGAATTGTAGTATAAAGTGTGTTGAGAAGTCGAAAGTTTTAATGCTACTACAGTGTGATAATGATATGAGTTTTAGAATGTCAAGTACATTTTTGTTCAATATCCACATTTCATTTACACCGCTTCTTGAAAAGCAAGTACATATTACAATATTTTTACAGCTGTCAAGATTGGTGTAAACAACTTAGATATAGGTTTTGTAGAACATTTGGCATCGTTGTTTGCATGGGCATGTATGTAATTTTAGAACCAAATTAAAAAAATAGTGTTATTAAATTCAGAGTTTTCTGAACTAATTTCGTTTATATAAAGATTGGATTTTAACTGCAGACCAAAAATATTGAATTTCAGTCCTTAATAAAAATTTACTTTATTTGTATATTGAAACATATAAAAATTCTTAAGTTGAATTTTTCAGAAACTGGCAGTGGGTAT
Source organism: Modiolus philippinarum (assembly GCA_002080025.1). Lineage (NCBI taxonomy): Eukaryota > Metazoa > Mollusca > Bivalvia > Mytilida > Modiolidae > Modiolus > Modiolus philippinarum. The sequence continues at coordinate 45,307 of MJUU01060174.1, read as the reverse complement.
ATTTCAATATCTACCACAAAACAAACACTAAATAGAAAATATGGTCCATGATTAAATTGACGTAGTTCAAGTTCTTTGACTGTTGAAACAGAATATGTCTCTAAATCTAGATAAACAATGGAAAGATGTGGAGTAAATTCAAATGAGACAGAGTCTATAAAATACATGATAGAACAAAAAGATGGATTAACGCTTTTATTGGTGTTCTTCATCTTGATGCCACCATAAGGCCTTCAACGATCAGTTTTGCGGATACCTCACAGTATATTCAAGGAGGATACATCCGATCAATTAATTAACGGAAGAGCAGGTTAAATACGTGTTATTATAAATCATGTATATCTGAATTTTGGCGCAGGAAAAATTATTTAAGGACAATCCTGGATAAAAATAGGCGTACAATATAATTTCATGTAAAACTTCATAGCATTATACACACATGTGTTTCGCATTTGCTCATCCGAATAGAACGTTGCGCGGAATTGTATTGTATTACTTCAAGTACTGAGTAAAATTCGATTTAATTTTATTACCGTCATCTAATTTTTAAGCGCATAAACAACCTCCTTCTAGGTAACGATCCTCATTACAGCTTTTAATTGCACTTGCAATTCCCTAGTGAAAGCGAAAAAGTTGTCATTGAATAAGTACATATTTT
>MJUU01060174.1:7650-44621 GCA_002080025.1 Modiolus philippinarum | reverse complement strand
AAAAAAAAATGAAAAACGTGACATCTTTGAAATTGCGAATGCACTTGAAAGTGAACATCAAGTTCACTTCAAGTGGAATTTTGGGAATGTTGCGTCTGTACCTTTCTGTATTTTGCCACTGTTGTATGTCGTAAGGGAGAAGAAACATTTCAGCCATTAGAGGATCCAACTCGACTATTTATTTGAATTGTTTAAGCTAAATGTTTTGATACTGACGTTATAGGGATGAAAATTAAGAATTAAGGATACTTTGTCACGGTTATTTCTGAGTATTGACACAAAAGTCCATTTTCTGTCTTTAGAAGAATATTTTACGAAAGGATATGGAGTAAATGAACATGAGACCATAACACACGTGTTAATTCCAACTGCAAACCGGGTTTTAACATCGGTTTAAAACAGTTTTATGGAACCGGGATGAAGAAAGAGTTTGCCATAAGACTGCATTGCACCCTAAAATCGTTGTTATCACTACAAAGTTGCATACCTGCTTGAGTGTACATCTGTGGGTTAGTGAAAGATCAGAAGAAGCATTTTGATGCCCAGTTTACTTTTTCTTTCATTTTATGTCATCGCTTTATCTGGTTATTTGATTAGAAAACCTACAGCAACTTATTACATATATGTATGTTAATTATCTCATATAATACTAGTATTCAAGTTCTATAAAATGAATAATGTGAAACAGTTCATAACAAAAAACACAATAATGAATAACAAAATACCGAAGTTACTGTTTATTTAATTTATGCATTTGCTCATTTCGACAATTATGTCGTATCAGTGCTGGTGAAACCAAAACATTTGGAAGTCCATTAACCGAAAAACGTAAACAAATAATCAAAAGGATCTAAATAGGAAAGCCAACATCCAGCTAGGGACAGAGCTATGCACGAGAGAGATACTCCTCAGTTTTATACGAAATTGCAAGTTTCAGTCAATAGAAAAAAGAAGGGAAACGGGGAATGTGTCAAAGAGACAACGGCCCAAAGGGGAGTAAGAACAACTCAAAGCCACCATAAGATCTTCAATGAACGGTGAGAAAACTCCACACCCAACGGCAGGTCGGAGTCGGCCCCTGAATTAAGTGTAATCAAGCTCAGATGGTTTTTAGGTCAGCACCAACGTACTGACTACTGGGTTGGTGAGCACCCTCGGGGACTAACAAACCACCAACAGAACATTCGTCCCAGTGATAATAAATAACAAAATACCGAACTTGCTGTTAATTTATTTTCTGCGTATGCGCATTTCGATAATAAATGGTAAAATTTCAACATTCTCATGAAAACATTAAGAAATAACTTAAAGGGTGTTTCAATGTTTTTTTACACTGTTTACCAAGGTTTTATTACGGCATCTCCTGTGTGTACAATGTACCCACAAAACGGATCGAAAACAAATTTGACGTCTAGGCGTTTTAGTTACATAATTACATTATTAATAAAATAATCGTAATGCATTATTTTTTGCCCCTTTTCTTTCCAAATTACTATAAATCTTGTCTGTTCGGTTATATTTCGCCATTTTGTATATAATATGTGTTCATTTGATTTTATTTTATTTGGAACATTAATTAATTCATTATTAATTCACAAAAAAGCAAAAGCATTTATAGTAATTGTTCCTCATCCTAATATAACATACTTTTTCTTTAAACAGATGCACTTTTTTTAAGCAATAGCTGTGAAGAGATTATACTAGTGTTTAAAGGAAAATAAAAAAAATGCAAGCGAGGTAATCGGATAAAAAAATTCTAAAAAATTGAAAATTTAACGTTTTACAATTTATTAATATTGCAAACAATTTCTCTTGAAATGCCTTTACAAAGTTGGGCCTTTGCGGTAGACAATTTTCCCAGTGGTTTCCACCTGTAGGTATTGCATTTTAAACTTTGACTCTTGATAATTCTGTTCGGTATTTTTGTTATTTCCCCCTTCAACAATGACCCATATTTTTTATTCCTTATATCTAAGCATTTGAGTAGTTTAAAAAAATATGCAAAGTACGAACAAATCTATCATAGACTTATGAAGCTATTACTTGTATACTAAGTAGTCAGCATCCTTATCATTTTTATGTAAAGCCTTTGAATTCTTAATGTAAGTTTTTGTGTGCTAAAATAAACGGCGACTCTTTTTTACAAATGTATTTCAAAGCAAACAAAATACCTGTTTTAATTTTGTATACCGATAGCCTCCAATGTCCACCACAATTCTCATCTTGATTGTTGCTACATTTCTTGTTACAATCAGTCTCTTTCTTTCTTTTATTATTCTTGAGGTTTTTACCATTACCACAAAAACATTGGTTCGAATTCTAGAATACATTATGTGTTTCGTTAAACATGTTAAAGCAAAGTTTCTGATGATAGTAAAATTTATTCATATTAGCACTAATATTCGGGTACTTCTAAATACATCGGCAAACGAATACCGTACAAAATGTAGCAAGAAAGAAAGAAAAGGAAAGGGGAAATTCTAAAATCATAAATCCAACATCACGACAATTCAGTATTGAACGAAATCGACGAAACGAAACGGAATATGACGGAACGAAACGAAACAAAAAGAAAGAAATTAAGAAACAAAATATGACGAATCGAAACGAATTCTAATGAAACGAGGGGAAATGAAAAATAAAAAACGAAATAAACTAAATAAGATCAAAGGAATTTAAATTATGAATTATAAATAGCAGAGCCGAAATTTAGACCTGATGATGGAGCAAATGATAAGAAATGGCTATCATCTGCAGAATCAGACTTTTAATACCAAGTAATGAAGTTGAATGAAAAGAAACAAACCATTTGATGCAATACCTGTTTAAGTGATCACAACATTTTTCTGATGGAAGTCATTCTGCCACACAAGACGTGTTGCTGGTCGCAATTTTAAATGGGAAAGGTTCTGAAAGTCTTTTCGTAGAGTCCAGTGACGTTAAGCTAAGTTCCCGATGGCAGCCCTCTTTGATGCAAGGATGAACTTAAAAAGGGCTATTGTAACCAATTTAATTTAAACAAGTATGTCCTAATGTTAATTTATTATCCTCATTGGTAATCTGGTCCAGATGCGGAAAAGTCAGTCATAACTTGTAAAGTGGACTACCAAAAATCACCGTAAATATACCAAGTCGTTGCAGAGATCCTTGAACTGCAAGATGATACAAAACCTTCTAGTGGCAATAACTACGTGAACTACAAAAGAAAAACACGGTGGCAAGACATAGATAAGATACAATTTATACGGATATCCTTTTCGATACTGACTTTCTTAGCTTTATTTTGATGCTAAAACTATGGTATTAGAAATCGTCACGGGGAAATCAGGAGTTTGTGTTTTAATACATGATTATTACATGTATATTTTAGAAAAATTTACACATGTTTTCAGAGCACACATTAACCGAGAGTCCCAAGCAATTGCTTCAATAACGTACAAAAAAGGAACTTAAGAGCGATGGGCCAAAACAGACTCCCGCCCTAGGATTATAACCAATGTCAAATTTTATGCTGTTGTGGGAAACCGTCATTTGAATGAAACTTTCATATAGCTGGACGATTGCTATATGTACTAAAAATTCAATGACAGTTGTATAGACAAAAAATGTATACCCCATATATAGATGGCAACTCATATTCTGCGGCATTTAATTAGATTTGTATATGTGGCGGTACTCCATTTATTTACAAGACGAAGTGGTGCATGTTTCCTGTCGGAATCCCCTAGTTTCAAATTTCTAGTGGCTGTTTAGATTGTATCTGTATCTGTAGTTGGAGGCATTGCATGTTGTGTATTGTGAAATCCCGTCAATGTTATATCATCATATTTCATTCTTTGGTTTCGGTGCATTTGTTATGTATTGCATGGTGGATGGATGAACGAACGAACACACATGTGAATTGACACCGTAATCACTAAATAGTGCATGGATTATTGCGTCAAAATACTACACCTGGGCCTATAAGATATGATAACCTAACCCTCAGTCCACACTGTTCCTGTGAGGGTAAGAAGACCTCAAAGTAACGTATTGGACTGTGGGTTACATCATTGTGTCTATGGGCCTATGTATTGAATTTATCACTGAGGAGAGTGGACTCAACATAGATGCATAATTTTTATTGTTCTAAATATGTTTTATTGTTTAATTATTTGTGTCTTGTATATATGCTGTCAATCCATAAGGATAAAGACAAGCGTTAATAAAGATTTCATTTATATTTTCAGTGAAGGAATATGGAGTAAATGCACATGAGAGAAAGTATCCACATATGCATAGCAGAACCAAGCAATGGAATAACGCTTTTATTGTCGTTCTTCATCTAAAAGTCACCATGAGGTCTTCAACAATTTAACTTTTAATAGAAAAAAATATAGAATTTTTTTAAATAAGCTTGCATCAAATTAACAAGTGTGCTGCAGAATGTATACTTACATTTTCTTTTCTTCTTTCGTTCTATCTGAGTATTTATATAGTGTTAGGTTTGAACAATCGAATTTCATCGCCCCCATCTATAATGTTAGCCCCTGCACGTCTTTTTAATGTTCTGTAAAATTTCAAAGAACCAATTCCCTTGAATTGTTTCCCACCTAGAAAGCTTGTCCCTTTAACAGTAGTAGGATATACGATTTAATAGAAACCACTTAAAACATCAATGAATAATTTTCTACATTACAAATATACCGCTTTTTCATTTAAAGAAATTCTATAAAAAGGTTTTCCCCACGTTTCTGTAAAGAAGAAATGGGATTTTGTCGACGTCCGTCGGATCTTGGTTATTTTTAAGGATTCTCCTTTTTTAGAAGTACTGAGCATTTGCCATGTTTTAAACGATTATTTGCCATATTCGAGGGCAAATATTTGCCCTGTCTAATGAAACCTTATAAAAATGAAAAGTGCTAGTATAATTCTGGTTTCTGTTTCCTTGTTACGGACACGCCCTCTGTCTATCCTCTTTTTCATTTAATGAATAATAAGTTGAGGCTGTTGTCTTAAATTCAATTTTACAATGCCCATTTTTTTATTCATTATAGAGCCAACCCAATTCAATCTCTCCAGAATTCTCAAGTGGGTCTCCCTGATTTAGATAAAAAAAAGATCAATCAATGTAAGCTTGGAACTGATATCGGGATACGGGATAACAGGGAATAAGAGTTTTTTTTTTTAATTTAAACTTTGAAAATCACACTTCTATAAAATACAGCCTTCATATTTCCTCACAATCAACTTAAAGTCTGCCATGTTGATCACTAAAACAGGGTCAAAATATAGTTATTTTTTATTATCATATACCGTTTTCACAACTCAAAATTTGTTTTTAATCATTATCATTTGCTGTATCATCCGGTATTCTTTTCAGAGCCGTTTCTTTTTTCTTTTTCTTAATTTTTTTCTCTTTTGAATGCATTTCGTTGTATCCTTTCTGTATTTGTCATTTCATTTCGTTTCATTATATGTCGTTTCGTTTCGTCGTATTTCGTTTCTTCATTTTTTCATTTTCTTTCGTTTCGTTTCGTCATATGTCGTTTCGATTGCGTTTCTCACTTTAGCAGTACCCCTAATATTCGGTATTGTCATGCAATATTTTAATTCGAAACTTTTCAGTTTTAGCAAATTATAGACTTCCATAATCAGAAAACATTTTAAGCGGACAAAGCTTTTTTTTTTTGAGACTGGACCAACACATATTTGCAGTGACGTGCCAAAAGTATTTCAACAAGTGAAGCTAAAACGGCCTCTGTTTAAAAAAATCCTTAGAATTAATTTCTACACTGATTTTCATAAAATTTACTAAAAAGAGCTTGACATGTATTTTATTAAAGTAATTTTGAAAAAATCTAATGCAATTTAAATAGCAATGAGAAGTCAATAGATATCCCATAGCGGTCCATAAGATGGTGATGTCGACCATAAAACGTCTGTAGCGATGACTTTAGGTAATGGGTAGCATACCCTTGCTTAAGTAGCATATTTGTCAGCAACCGAGCCTAATCAAGGTAGTCATTGTATCGACCACAGGCTCTTGAAGAGATGTAAATGATATGTAAACTCCATAAGCTGGCCTTTTTGGAATGATGCCACATAGAAAAGGGAAGTTGACTATTGGAAAAGTGAACTCATGGCGTTTGTCATACAGCCTAGTATGAAGGGTATCTCTGGTGTCAATTTAAAGATAAAGATGAAGGAACGAGGCCGATGTGGAAGTATCTGTAGTATCCTTAATTTCCACATATCATAAATATATTCCAAAATACATGTAAGATATGACATATCAAGCTCTTTTTATCAATGCAAATTTTATGAAAATTGATCTTGAAATGAATTCTATAGATTTTTTTAAACAGACACTGTTTTAACAAGAAATGAAAAGGAGAATGCTTACTCTACCGGTGCACCTGATCTCGCCCATGGCTTTTTTATTAGGTTCTTGTTGTGTATCTATATTTATAAATGTGTGTATGAGTGTGTGTCTTCATTTTTCTTTTCTGTGCCGTTCTCATGTTGTGTCTTTGTTTCTGTTGTTTCTGGTGTTGCCATTGTCCTTGGATTGTTCGTTTTGAATTGACGGTTCGGTTCTCACTTATTTCACTTCCTGCAATACTTTTGGCACGTTACCGTAGTTATCTTACTTATTACTATTATTAAAATTTGATAATTTATCTTTTTTAATTGTATATAATGCAATTAAAAAAATAAATTGAACAAAATTTTAATTCAGTTGAAACAACTCTCAACAGGCTATTCAGCCTCGAGAGCCTGCATCGCTTACCTGAAACATGGCCTTAAGATAATCCATATTAGGTCCTATTCTTGATAATGATGCCATTGGCAGAGCAAATTGAATAAAGTATAACCATTATCAAAAATTTTAAAGGACCATCAATGGACGGTTTAAAGGAAGATTGGTTGTAATTGGTCTCTTAGTTCTGAAACGATTTTGTAATCCATTTTTCATAGGATCATGAAATTAACTATAATCCACTTCCAGCCATCTTGAATGAGATACTAATATACAAATCAAAATCTTTCTGAGGTACCCGCCAAGGACTGTCAAATTTGGTTAAAGTCGTTATCGTGGTTTTATAGGTTTTATATTGGTTCTAATATTCGGAGACGTTTCAGAGGAAAAAAACTCTTATCAAAGGGTCCAATGGTAAAAAACCAATAAGTCTCCACAAACGTTGTTTGGGAGACTTAATTAAGGTTTCACGTTGGCGTCCATCTTGGATAAGGTGTTAACCTGAAAAAAAATCAGAAACTACCAAAGACCCATTTTGGCAAAGTTTGATTCCTATTCGTTCATTAGTTCAAGAGGATAATATCTGTAAATGTATTTTCCAATAGGGCCTAATGCTACAACAATTCTCTTCCCCTCAGGAGGTGATCTTGGATAGTGTGCAAACCGGAAAAAAATGTGGTTTAGTTTTTTTTTCAATTGGTAAAGTAATTTCAAAAGAGAAGATCTGTCTTAGGACCAAATATCAAGCTTTGATTCCTGCCGGTGGTTATCTTGGACAAGGTCCGAACCTGAAAAATCGACTTTTATGTAGAGTACCATTGTCACCGTGTTTAGTTCCAACTAGATCTGTATTTCCAAAAGAATACATCTTTGAAAATTGATTCATATGGTCCAATGTTAAAATATTTTCCTTGCTGCCATTTTGGATTAGTTCTAGACCTTTTAAAAATGTTTAAGTAGGGGGACACTAAAAAATTATTGTCGCCTAGTTTGGGTTCAATTGGCTCAGAAGTTTCAAATGAGAATATCTAAGAAAATGCTCCCATAGTTCCATTGTAAACTATGCTCCCAGCTCGTGGCAATCTTGGAAAAATGCAATTACAAAAACAGGATAACAGTAAACACCTACAATGGCCGAGAAATACAATCACGTGCCACAATTTACAAGCGAACTGCACCAGAAAAACAATAATGAGAAGAAGAGACAAATATAAACAACGATAGGAACTCGGGATAGCTGGACTTGGCACCGGCACCAGTAAAAGCCATTGGTAAGGTTATACCGGTTTATGGGTACCAAAACGTCCCTTTTCTCTATCCCTATCGTATAATAAACATACAAATAAAACCCAATACAGGTAGAACACTAACTCCAAGATCACTTTAAACCCGAAAAATTAGCTTATTTTGGGAACTATCCAAAGACTATTATGGTCATTTTTTTTCAATAAGATAAGTAATTTCAGACGAAAAGATCTGTAAAGGACTTTTACATAGGTTCTCATATTAACTTTGTCTGCTGCCTGCAGCCATCTTGGATAATGTGCGAACCTGAAAACAACTTTTGTAGTTGACGACCCAAGGACTATTTCGGCTTCGGTTGGTTTCGATTAGCTTAGTTGTTTCGGAGATCTTTCAAAGAAAACAATCACTCCAGGCCGACGGACAAACGAGTGACGGACGCAAATGAATGGCAAAAGCTTATCCTGGGTAGAGCTAGGTAAGCTAAATACAAGATGAGTTGCAAATAAATTTCGACGTAATACAAATATATAATCAAAGCGTCAAAACGAGGAATTACTGTTTTCCATCTTTAGGATCGCCTGCAAGCAAGAAATTGAAAGGTTACTATATATAGGGTATGCAACTAGAAAAATGGCGGAAAAAATTAACAGAAAGTTTTTTTTTTCGCAGAGACATATAGATACTTATCTACATTAGTGTATATGACTCTGTTTCTCAGCGGGTACTTGATTGCAAGTCCTTAGATTTTTTTGCTTGCATTTTATTTTCATTTCCTTTGAAATGAAACACTGTTCTATCTTTTAATAAATATCCAAAGGTACAATTTACAATCATAGCCCCTCTTCAGATCAACATTTTTATCCGAGGAAAACAGAGGATTTTATCATCTATACGTTCTCGTAGCTAAGTGTCGGTTTACTGGACTACATTGCTATAATTTTAGAGTCCTGTGCTTTTGTGTTGCAATAATTAACAGACAGTCATCAAAATTAAGTATTGCACATTAAAAGTAAGATGATCAAACACAAGTATTTGCAAGTAATTGCAGAAGGCTTGACTGGACTTTATTATTTGTTTGATGTAATTTAAAAATTGTCTCCTTTCATTCAATTGTTTTACTAATCTAAGGAAGCATTACAGTTTCTAAATATTTTTTGCTTCAAGTGATTAAGTTATACGAGTGGTTTGATGACCTTTTGTGGGTAAATCATTTCGTGAATTGCAGTACCAAGCATGTTTGTTGACGTCGTTAATGAATCGGTCTTCAACTCTGCAAACTCTTTGACACAACTGTAATTTCAATATTCTCACAAGACCGAAGGATTGTTAATCGTGATTAATAACGCCAGGACTGTGACTACGATTGCTGGATATCACTCCAATATCATCGTTCAAGACAACCATCGAAGTGATTGTTTACAAGCTCTGCTGTCTAACCACGTGAATACCCCCTTTGGATATACGTAAAAGTGTTAACAAAACATTTTTCAACATAGAATTTCTTGCAGGTATCGTTTTCCCGAATTTTCGTTTCATGGCAGTAAAAAGCACACCTGATTCGTCAAAGTTGATAGGTATGTAAGCAATATATTGACTTGTTGTGATCAGTAAAAACAACAGGTATCTTTCTTTACTCGTAGTGATATCGAGAATTTATTCGAGTGTATATTTTGTAGTTCCTGGTAGTCATGGAAACAAAACAGTATGGCTTCAAGTCAGCCAGAACACTTTTGAAAACAGTAAAAAAAAATGCTATTTAGTCACTGCTAGTGCTAGTTTTGTGGCGTTCTTCTTCATTTTTGTTTATTTGTTTTGTCTTTGTCATACTGTCTCAATTCGTCTTGCTGTGCATTACCGTGATTTTGGGTTTATGATTTTAGAATTTCCCCTTTCCTCGTTCTTGCTTCGGTATTCGTTTGCCGATGTATGTCAAAAAGGTTGTTACCAGAAAATATATTTTACTTAGCTTCCCTTTCTATATTGTCAATCAATATTTTTTTGCTTTATCACGTTTTCGTGGGTGGCGGAAATGTTTGTTCTGTTGTGCCTATCATAAGTTGTTGTGTTCGGCAATAGATTGTAGTATTCGCCAGGATATATTTACAGTGGTTCTTAATATGCTAACAGTCCAATATTCGTGAAATCAAAAGCTGAAGCTGTTTTGGTCGACACCTAATCTGTGGCTGATATCAAATTGGAACTATCATGTCCAACAATACTTTAATTATTTCAACAATTATTTTCATTATACTGTTTTTGTGAGTTGGTGACTCCCTGAAAGTATTTGAATATTTTTAGGTGTTATGTTGAAAACATTTTTGTATTGTAATTTATAATAGATAGTGAATGTGACAGCATAATACAGGAAAAATGCTACGTTTCTGTTATCTTTACTTTATGACGTTTCTGATATCGAATTACAAGTTGGAAACTGCATTTTCCGTACTAATTTGTTAACACGTAGATCCAAGGCATGGAAATATTCGCTTTTTCGACAATTTCAGTTCCAGAAAATGAGGCACTGGTCAAGTGTGGACTTATTTGATATGTTATGAAGTATTTTGTCTACAATAGAAAGCTGTAAATACTAGTCTTACTTAAGTAGATGTTTCATTCTGTTGCTGTGTTTAAACTTGTATTTTTGAAATTTTGCTCATTGTTCGTATTTATCGATACTTGTCCAACTGCTTCATTTATTGTCAATTTTACCTCTGTTCCAAAAAAGGGGTGATTACCAGACAGGCAAAACTGGTAACATATTTTTGCTGACATATTTTCAGTTTCTCTCCGCTTTTCTCCTAATAATCGGCTCCAACCATCAACAAAACATCCAACATATTCAAATTCTGAAATCAATAAAAAATGACAAAAAAATTAAAACGTTTTTATTATGTTCAATTATTGCCCATAGATTTCGAATTTGTTGAAACTTCTGATAGCAATTCATAATTATTCTAAAAACAGACAAATATCATGCAAGAGAAATTTGAAAATGTTTTAGCAATCTATCATATAGCATGTTTCAGCAGTAAAATATATTGCCCGAAATGTTAGTTCATTTGATGGGACTACACTTTTTATATCCAAAACCACTAAATACTTTTTGTGATTCAAGTATTAGCTTTAGAAATAGATTGCATAACTTAATAAACATGTAGATTATTATAATATAAATATAAATTTATGTTCATTACAAATGTTTAAGTGATAGAAGGTCTTGAAAGCATATCTATAACTTGCTCAGCAGTTTCAGACCATACCTAGATGGGAATGAAAGATCTTGCATTGCATGCCTCATATCATGCTTTATAAGCATTCTTTAACACGCATGGAAACAGGGTTGGGGTAATTAAAAATGTGATGATTATTAATTGTAATGCATGACATTTTTGATGTAATGCCAAGTAATGTGTAATGAAGAATTGTTCATTACATGTAGTGGTAATTTGATTAATTACAGTCACAAAAAGGCTGTAATGCCAATTATTTTTGAATTACTTTTTAATTACAATTGTCATTTTGCATATATTAAGCAAAATATTATGTATTGATCTTCTATAATAATAACAGATCTACCTCTTCAAAAGTCAGTACAAGAAAATTAACAGAATATGATCAAATAATAATATTTACCTTGGATTTATATTCATTTATTTTTAATACATAATTATTAGTCATGTTTATAAATTATGTAGCTTATTTATCATTTCCATTCATTTATATAAATATCATTAAACATTTTCTCCCTGATTTCTACCATCATTTCTTACCACTTAATTAGTTTCGTATAAGACATAAAAAAAAATATGAAAAAGAAAGGAAATGGGGTAAATGTCAAGGAGACAACATCCCATATCCAGGCCAAAATGTTTATACGATGATCAAGTTTTGTATTATTGTTGACCTATCTTTGATCTGTTTAATAGTTGTTTTTACATTTTCAATAAAGATTGATTGAATAACTATTTAAGTAAATGACAGTGAAAACAATTGTTTTAAATAGAACACAGACATTTTCTTTGATTTTCAATTTAACTGTATAATAATAAAAGTTATTTGAACTTTTTTAAGCAGGAATCGTCAGGATTCTCAACATGTACTTATTATTTTTTACTACGAAATTTTTGATAGCATTTTATATCAAGTAACATCAACAAACCAAATTAAACCTGTACACTCCTGTTATTAATAACGATATTTCGAAGTTACTGTGAATTTAGTTTCTGCATATATGTGCATTTCGACAACTTACGTCTCCTCAGCCCAGTCCTTTAATTTCAGCTTCCGCTACATAGACGATGTACTTTCTCTAAATAATCCAAATTTCAAGGAATATTTACACCAGATCTATCCAAATGAGCTTGAAATTAAAGAGACTACTGATACACCTACTCCAGCTTCGTATGTAGATCTTTTAATTTACATTGACGAAAATGGACGTTTGAAATCTAAGCTGTATGACAAACGTGACGATTTTAACTTCCCAATTGTGAACTTTCCCTTTCTGAGCAGCAGTATACCTACCTCTCCAGCCTATGGAGTGTACATTTCACAACTGATTCGTTACTGTTGGGCATGCAATTTATACAGTGACTTTTTGGCTAGAGCAAAAGCACTGTCCCAAAAGCTGCTTAGTCAGGGATTTGTTCAGCTTTTGTTACTTTTTTCAGAAATTCTATGGCCGTCACCGTGACATCATTGACAGATATGACGTGTCTATGTCCCAAATGAAAACGGACATTTTCAGCAAGATTTCACGTCTTCACGGATTTGACATGACCGGATTTGACTCAACCCTGGATTGACTCACTGATAGTGTGACGGGTGCCGCTAGCGGAGCAGGACATGCTAGCCGATCCGGAGCACCTGATGTCAATCCCGGTTTTTATGGGAGTTCACACTATCAGTATTTAAATGTTTCGTGTTGTCTTGTATATCATACTGTAAAATTTAAGTCTTGTCTTCGTCAGTGGTGTTTGTGCTACCGACTTGTCCTTGTGATTGTTTTCATACTATGGAGATTTACAAAAAGCTTTTCAAAATTTCACCATGGTACTGTTTGAGGGTTAGAGAAGTAACATGTATCATGAATTTCATTGGTTTATTGTCTAAGGGTTAGAAAATGACATCAGCCAATCCACTACCAAACAGACCTTTCAAAACACTATATGCCTTACTGAGAGTGTGACGGGTGTCGTTAGCGGGGCAGGACATGCTTACCCTTCCGGAGCACCTGATGTCACTCCCGGTTTTCATGGGAGTTCACACTATAAGTGCCTTAGTTCTTAATGCTACCTTTTTATTTCCGTGCAGTGTAGCTGTCTCACGTCCTTGTTTTGTCTTTGTTTTTATCTGTTACCGTTTTTGCCATGTCTTTGCACTTCGATTTTTGTAGTCATCGCTTTCCTTGTTCCTTCGGTATTCTACTGCCGTTGTCTCAGCGCAGATAAAATCAAAACATTTGGAAATTCATAAACCGTAATATGTGTAAAACCTGATAGAGAACAAACTATCAATGGGAACTAAATAAGAGAGCCAAAATCAGCTTAGGACAGAGCTAGGCATGAGGGAGATAAACCTAAGTTTTGAACAACATTTCCTTAAATTTTGAAATTACAAGTTTTCAAATTAATTTGGTTTTCGGGTCACCATCGATGTTCTGGCTACTTGGTTGTTGAATACCTTGGAGGACTAACAAGTCCACATGCAGAGGCTTTGACACGGTGGTAATAAACAACGACAGATACTGTGAATTCAGTTTCTGCATATGCGCATTTCGACAACTTAAGTGCAGATCAAATCAAAACATTTTGAATTTCTTAAACCGAAATATGTGTGAAGCCTGATAGAAAATTAAAGTATCCTTATTATTTTCACGATATTCAATGTATATTGTTTGAAATTCATTCATTTTTTCTTCTTGTTATATGATATCCATTGGATTTAAAAACTCTTGAAATTGCTTACACTTTAGAGTGTCTAATCACAGATTTTAGTTTCCGTAACTTTCCCCAACACATCAGGGTTACTATTTGAAATAGTTCTACAGCATACATGTATCAAAATCTTCCAGTTTTATGCAACAGATCTTCAAAAGTAATGTGTAATTTAATTAATTACTTTTAAAATGTAATGTAATTTCAGTGGTACTGATAATGTAATGGCTATTTTTTCGAATGTAATTTTAATTTGAATAATTACTACTGAAAATTAGTGTAATGGTAATTGTAATGTAATGGACACTTTTCGAATGTAATTGTAATTTGATTTTTAAAATTACATTTGCAAAGTAATGACCCCAACCCTGCACGGAAAGTATAATAATGCATAGACTATTTCTGCAAACATTTTAGTGGCATTTACAAGTCTTTGATTGTGCACATATTTACACAGGTGCCCCGAATTGTACTCGGCTGTTATCAATGGTCCTTTGCGTGGACAAGTGTCTATATGGATAACACTTACTAAGTAGTGTAATGCGCTTAAAGTATGTTTTAGACTTGCTGTTATTCTTTCACATGCTTTATATTGTAAAGCCAATTAATTACAAGCCCCGGTTCTGACTTTTTCCCTTTTATGGCTGTCAGCTAATATAATTGCCGTGTTTTACACTATTTATAGAAACAAACCGCGGATTCTGCATGGTTGTGATGGATAACCCTCTGTGGGGACGAGTCTCTGAGTGGACAAAACCTGACAGGCTGTATTATCGATGTAAGATCAGACAGTTGTGTTTATTCGCGCAACAGTCTGAAGTCTTGTCAATCCTTGGATATACCTGACGTCCTAACCGTAATGGAAAGGGATCTTGGCGTGTAATAAAACGGGCTCAAACCACTATTTCTTTTGAAATGCTTGTATCAAGTCATTGGACCATTGCGTTTATTTCCGGCTGTTTTGCACTTGCTGTACCTTTGTGCCCTTATGATTTCGGCTCTTGAAAGTTCTGTTCGGTAATATTGTTATTACCCTCATTTTATGGAAATTTGTAAGATGTTTTGCCATTGCAAAATGTAAATTCGTTCTTTATTTTTTGTTTCAAGCTTTGTTGTACCTTACACTTTATGATGTATGGCAAAATGCTTCTTTACCTTGTGTATTGTGGAAATAGATTTTTGTGTTGTTGAACAAACTACAACTGTAATTGTTTACACTTCCGGTGTACCTGATGTCACTTTCAGCTTCATGGAAGTTCACATCATGTTGGGGCTTTTGTTTTGAATGTTGTGTTTTTATATCTGTGCTTTGTAGCTATCTGTCTTACGTCATTGTTTTCTGTGCTCTCGTTTTTGCCATGTCTTTGGACTTCGATTTTTGTAAACAACACTCTTTGTTCCTTCGGTATTCTACTGTCGTTTTTTTTTGTGAAACTATTATATTATATTGATACACGTGCTTTTTGTAAGTTGGTCTACTGAAAGCATTCTACGGAATTCAAACATTTCCATATGAAAGTTCCAGGCAATTTCAAATATTATGTCACTGGGATGAATTTGTTTTTGCTTGTACCTGTTAAAAGTTGGTACTCCAACAGAAAAAAAAATACAGTTTGAATCCAATGAACGTAAACGTTCAAAAAGATGGGTATCTGCTTCAATAATTAGAACTTTTATTACCTAATTATTTTAGGTTTTTAGAAAATTTAACATAATTAAATAATATAATCCAAATTAAGAAAAATACTTATAAAAAATAAATTAAGAATAATCACAATAAAGTAAATTCACGATTACCGGACAATTGGAACAAGCGAACGAGCAAAGTTCCGCGAAAAGAAAAAATTGAAATTTGCTGTTATTTCGGTGTTTTGTTATTTATTACCACTGGTTCGATGCCGCTGCTTGTGGACTGGTTGTATCAAGGTTATTCACCAACTTATTAGTCCAGAACATCGATTCCTATCATATACTACTCAACAAATGAAACTATACACAGATTTTATCAAAAAATGATATTTTACTTTTTAGCAACAAACCATCACACGTGAACAAAATGTATTTTTTGCAGGTGTGAATTAACATTTTGCCCAAAAGTGTCTTTTACATTTTCTGAACCATCTCCCGCCAAACCATCAAATTTTCAAAATGGCTGACCTCAAACCTCTGTTGCTTTGTCGACCAAGATTTCCTTAGGCCTATTTCCCGTTTTCAACTGCTGTTCTCATTTTTAAGTGTAAAACGCATGTTACGCAGTCTTCACGTTGCGACGTCTCACCGGATCTGCTGCCGTGTGATTTATCATTTGATGAACATGTCTGCTTTGGATTAATCAATTATCTTTAGTTTCTTCAAGATCGACAATCTGACCGTGCTAAGTCATTGTCCACGTTGAATTTGGATTGAACGAGTCATCGAAATGAGAAATTGTTTTCCACATTTTAAGATGGCAGATGGTTAACCTTATGAAGTGTCGAAATTATTGACAACAAGCAATTTTAATCATCCATCAGTTAACGGCGAACTCGATCATCGGGCGATAAATACCATTCCGGATTTTCATCATATCCGTTTCGCAATTGATTTAAAAATGGAATAAACAAATGCGTTTTGGAGTAGAATACGTTAATACCTTAAATATAAAACTTTAAATTGCGAAATACAAAAAAAAATATTTACAAAATTAACTGTGCATCGTTTCTTTTGTTGAGTAGCTAAAATGGAGGATATAGAGTGAATGCACATGTGACAACAACGCACACGATACATACATAGAAAACTCCAGTTTATCAAGGACAAAGCTTTTATTCCTGTCTACACCTTGATGTCGCCCGAGGAGGGTCTTCAACCAGAGGTGAACAATATTCAACCCCTCAAGTGAGATCAAGAAGGCCTCTAGCGTGCACTTATGCGTTATTCTCGACAAAACTGTTGAGCAACATCGATCGCAGCTAAAATATGTCATTGAAGCAACACATGTCGGGAGCGGTCAATGAGGACAAAAGTAAAAGCGGACAATGTCTGCCTACAATATTGAACAGCCAAATTGAAAAAATAAATGAATTTGTAAACGTATGAGAAATTTTGGAAACTTACAATCTCTAAAATTAAGAAAATTTTCTTTAATCTATGAAGTATATCTCTAATTCAAAGCTCTGTCCTTAACCGATTTGGGGTTCAGGCTATTTGTCTCTAACAGCTTTCATACCTCTTTGGATTTCTAGATTTCAAAAATATTTTGATTTTATCAGCACCGCGGATACATAAATTCTGGAAATAGTCATCTGATAGAGTAAATTTATTCAGAATAAGGTAGGATCTACAGTAACTGTGCTGTAGAAAATCCCCTGAAGCTCTACATTTGTATATTTGACGGTCAAAATGGGGTTTATACATATGTGTTATGTTCATTTACTCCATATTCTTTCATAAAATATTTAAAGGCGACGCATAGCTGTAGAAAGTTCCCTGAAGCTCTACATTCGTAGATTTGACGATAAAAATGGAGTTTAAATGTAACGCGTAGCAGAACCTGTAAACGGATATTTTGACCGCCAAATCAAGATTGACGCCTTCGGGTATTCAAACAATGTACTGGTATTTACTGAAATGAAACGTTTCATGTTCTATTTTTGACTTGTTTATTTGTAACCATATTACAACCGCGCCGATTTGAGTGTTAACTTTCAAACATGAAGACAAATGTCATTTAAACCAGACACCACATGAATGTCATAAAATAATCATCCAATCACAACGTGACAGCCGAAAGCAAACATAATTATGAGGTGTCAAACCACCAATGCAGCCAATCAGCGCTTAGAACAAATGAAAAAATAGCTCTTTTAGAATCTAAATATAACTTTGAATTCTTGGCCCTTTAAAAATAAATGTCAGAATGAAACAAATGATACACCTGTTTGAACATTGATGTATCAGGCTTATTTTGAGACCAAAGTTAATTGACTAGAATGATCCTTTGAGTACATATCATAGGGGTTTTCCGGTATACTATCAATGCGTCATGTTTTGGCCGTAATCGTGTATATTTATAGATAGGGTTTTTCTAACCTTGGGAACTCTCTTGGAAGGCTTTAAAGGTATGCTGAAATGTTGATATGATGTTGACGAGGTATGCACCTTTCGGAAAATATATGGTTTCATACAGGTTAAACTTAAGATAAATTGTCCAGACAGATTTGAATATGGGGAATTTCAGTTGAAAATGTTAAAGAAATGAATTGGTGATTTCTAACCTTAACACAAAATATGCGAAAATTTTGAAACATGTTATAAAAAGTTGTTGATAGCCTAAATTGATGCAAAACATGTATGTTTGATGAATTTGAGGTAAAGATTGAAGTTTTAGCCAGCTGGTGCCAAAATTTTGGCCAAAAACAGTCGCTATGTAATATTTTTGTATTTTGACACTGAAATGCCATTTTTAGGCCATTTTCATGATTTTGTGCAAAATTAGAAGGGTTAGCTGTGTGAAATAGTTTAAAAACATCAAATGTAGGCTGATTTTAAACAGGAATTTGCCACTGTTTTGATTATATGTTCAATTTTTACAAATTTCATGTCTTCGGTGTCGCGAACAAAAGCGACAATTCTGACTGAGATGCCTTATATAAAAATCTGTCTGATTCGTTTACAATATTTTTTTAAGCAGGAATTGTGCTTATATATACAGTTTGATGTGAACATGAACCTCAGAAATAAAAAATATCATGCTGTTCCTCTACTAAACAGTGTAAAATTACCATTTTAGGGTCCACATTGTCAAAACAAGAGCAAAGTCAAAATTTTATCATCTGATTTTGGGACAAGATTTTGAATTTGCCACCCTTTTTATAAATTTGCATTTATTTCATTATATTATTTTCTTTATATATTATATATTTAATCACCCGAAGGAAAATAAATGCACTTGGGTGGATTTTCAGTAGTTTTAATACTATCAGTGTACCTATTCATATCGGGATTTTCGTATAACTCACAAACCTAATATTCTTCATAAGCTCAAAAAATAAACACAACTGATTTTCCCCTGTCTTCTTGAACTTTGGCATCATTTTCTGCATTTAAAATTTTATTTGTATGACCACAACCAAGGTAAAGACCATTTCAAGTCCCAAAATTTACCTCAGAAGCACCTTCTCAACTTTGGGGGTAGGGTGACATTTTGTAGCATGATTTCAAAATTTTAAAGGTAGCTTTTAACATTTGCAGCATTATTTTGATAGAAAAATACTCTAAGGGCTTACTTTCAAACATGGGTTGAGAATTCATGACACAAAAGAAGTATATTTGGTTTTGTGTCCATATTTAACGTCTATGAGTAATTGTGCCTGATCAAAGCACTGAAAACACTAAATCTGTGACATTGTGAATAGTGATGAAAATGAGGAAAAAATTTGGAAAAGGATGTAATTTTCTTTATACAATTTGGAAATTAACTAAAAAAACATGAAAAAGTACAGAAATTACACCTCGGAATGTTTTTATATCATGTTAAGGTGTCAAACCAGCAATGCAGCCAATCAGCGCTTAGAACAAATGAAAAAGTAGCTCTTTTAGAATCTAAATATAACTTTGAATTCTTGCCCCTTTAAAAATAAATGTCAGAATGAAACAAATGATATACCTGTTTGAACATTGATGTATCAGGCTTATTTTGAGACCAAAGTTAATTGACTAGAATGATCCTTTGAGTACTTATCATAGGGGTTTCCCGGTATACTATCAATGCGTCATGTTTTGGCCGTGATCGTGTATATTTATAGATAAGGTTTTTCCAACCTTCGGAACTCTCTTGGAAGGCTTTAAAGGTATGCTGAAATTTTGATATGATGTTGACGAGGTATGCACCTTTCGGAAAATATATGGTTTCATACAGGTTAAACTTAAGATAAATTGTCCAGACAGATTTGAATATGGGGAAATTCAGTTGAAAATGTTAAAGAAATGAATTGGTGGTTTCTAACCTTATGACGGAGAACCTTTGTGGACAATCGCCAAGAAAATTATATAATTATGTTCGATAGTAAAGAGACAATGCACGGGCAGAACTTATTGTTCAGTTTAATACAAGTACATTTTGTAATAAACGAGCAAATGTGTCTAGCCAATGGTTTATAAAAGTGATATTCATCAAAGCTCCGATGGAGCTGAATCTCGAAGCCCTGAAAATCTACATGTGGCAAAACTTCGTAGTCATCCAAAGAACTGCTACATACGTCTGCTTGTAATAAGTTATTCCGTAAAACGTGAAAATAATCGGATAGTCTGATTTCGCATGTTGATTTCATTGCTATAAATATATGCACTGTCACAGGTAAACAATGTTATTTTCATCTCGCAAATTACTGCGCAACAAGTTCGTTGATCCGAGACGCAATATAAAAAAAAACGAGTAATTTGATAAACATGCATATTGTTTTCAATTTATAAAAACAACAATGTATTCAACTCAAGAAAAAGAAGTAATATAACTTAAATACTAAATGTATACGATTTTGAAAGAAACTAGCGCACTATATTTTATCGGAAGCACGAAGATCATCTTTTAGAGCTGTTAATAGGCTTGAAGCCTCATGCGGGGCATGTGATTTTTTCTTGCAATATCAATATCTCTCCAGCCATTTCATGGCTTCGAGATAAAAATCAAGTTTGATCATTACAAATTATCAATATAGCGCAAATCCGCAGTTACATTTGTAAGAAAATACGACAGGTTGTTAAATATGTTATTAATGCACTATCATAGTACGATTTGTTGAATATATCTGAATTGAAAACTTTAATAAAAAAAAGAAAATTATTAAAGAAATGTCATTTATTTTGAATAACTATATGTTCCGATAAATTCTAGTTGGTTTGTGTACATTTGCAATGAGCCTATATTATAACCTTCTTTTCGTATGGCAAGTTTCTGATAAATCGGTCTTTTAATTCTGAAGTATTGTTTAGTAAAACGTTTTCATGGACTCTGTCAGCAGAAAGTATTGTAAAGCATAGTATTTACTTCATTAGATCACATTCTAACTCCACAAGAAACACATAATGATAACAGATCTAGAAGTCTCCAAAAGATTTTCGTCGAGGATTTTATTTCACTTTTTGTGACAAGCCAGTCATATCGGTCACATTCAACTGTGTCAAATCCATTTAGATTTTCATAAATTAAGTACTATCATATACAGAAACTTAAGTACTATCAAAAACAGAAACTTAAAAAAAAAAAAAACAAAACAAAAAAAAAAAAAAAAAAACATCAACAACAGCAAAAAAGGAAAAAAAACAAAACAAAATAAAGAAGAAGAAGAAGAAGAAAATACAAACAAAGGAAACACAAATCACGCATTCTATCAGAAAATGGTATGATTATGTGCATGATAAAAGGTATGGGAGGGAGCATTCTTTTCCATTGTCTTTTTTGACACAAGATTAACAAATTGAAATTAACTTTTTGCGTTGACTTAACATGTAACAATTGCTTGTCCATTCAAATTATGATATTTAATAGATGAGTGCTGTCAAGATAAAGGGACGTGCTCTAAATCAAACATCATGACTAGATGTCAATTTTATATCCAATTGACTCGACCAATAAGAGTTACATACTCTGGTGACTTGATCAGTCTATCAAACATACTCTGGTGACTTGATCAGTCTATCAAACAAACATGCACAGCAAATATGAAGACTGTAAATGTTCTTTGTGACGTATTCATGTTTACAGTGAGAGTGGTGAATAGAATGCATATCAAGGTTTCTAATCTGTTACGTATATACTTAATCCGGGTTGGTTGTAGGAATGTAGGAACCGGACTTAAAACAAGGAAGGTACTTTTTCCCAGGTGTGTAGATGATGGAATTGACGAACAGTTTTAACCAGTCAAAGCCTTAGTTATAGAAATGATGCATTAGAATATGCAACAGCATGCTAGACATGGGTTAAAACAAATCTACAGGTAGAATTTAAAGAAAATTACTTCAAGGACAGGTAGTAACAATTTGAAACAGATCTGGGATGCAATGACTGAATATTAACGGGATTTTAAACTTAGCCTTCCAAATGCACCCAAAAGAAATAAGTGGCAAAATCTCAAATATGATGCATTGGCAAGTCAGTTAAAACATCGAACTTGGAAACTAGGATTGATTTTCAATGACAATAAGAAATATTTCGTAACTTTCAGGATAGACACAAGGTTTTAAAAGTCAGAGTTCCTTTTCTTCTTTTTCAATTAGGATCTTATTTGAGTTTTACTGTATAGATTCTGTCGGTAACTTGACATTATTTGAAGTCCTCCGGAAGAAATATGAAATTAAAATATAATTTTGATTGAACGAAAGAAGTCATTTAAGTTGAGAGATTATTTCTTACACGTACAGAAATGCAATTAAAAGCACATAAAAGCTCACCACATCTATAAGTAATGTTCATCTTCCGTTCAGTACTTCCACACGCAGTCAAGTTTACTACACTGTTATCTATAGAACATGTGTTTCTATAATTGCATGATGTTTCGATGTATGGTCTTGATGAATTAAGGGCATTAGATAAACAAGTGTCTTGCCAGGTATAGCCATAAGAACTTTGATTTTTGAGTGCATCTGTCCTTGTATCACTTACAGCAATAACCGACTCTCCAGCACATGAAACAGTAGTAGCATTCCTGTTTTCACACAAAGTAAAATCTGCAACAGAAGATGCTAAGTAGTATATGGGCACGAACAAACTCACATTTGTGGTGGTGGTGCTGTGGTGGTGCCGGAAGTGGCGTAGACCGGATATGACGTAACCAGAAGTCATGTGACCGGAAGCGGAAGTCACGTGACCGGATGTATGACATTTCAATGTTGCGCATGCGCAACCGGAAGTAGGTATTTAACTACTGTGGGTAACCATATTGACCGGAAATAATGTGTTGGAACAACACATGACCCCACAGGAGTGTAATGGGAAGGTATTGGAGCGCGCATGTGCAACCGGAAGTGGGGTGTATCTACTGTAGGTAGCCATGTTTATAGGAAATGACGTGTTGAAAGAGTGCAAGACCCCGTAGGGTCATGTATGACCTGACTACACCGTACATGTGCGAGCGGAAGTGGGCGTAGCCCCAGGTGTTAACAGGAAGTTGGCGTTGCCCCAGGTGTAAACCGGAAGTCGGAAAGTTTGAGACCGTAGTCAGGTATTTTCCCTTGTCGGAGCGACTCGGGCGTGGTCGTTCGGATGTTTTCGGAAGTTTTCGTTGTCTAGCATTTTTGAGGGTATCTTCTATCACGTCTGCGTTCGTCAAGGGTGGTAATTTTGTGGTTGTTGATCTGTGGGTGTCTTCTATCACGTCCGCGTTCATCGCGGCCATTGAAAGGGTTGTGAAGCACATTGTTGGTTGCTAGGTGTCTTTTATCAGGTTCACGTTCTATAAGGGAGATAACTCTTGCTATTATTTTGCCTGTGCCTTTTTAAGTTTATTGATTTTGTCCGAGACTTAGGTGAGAATACTCGTGTTTTATTATACTACTCACGACTGCTCACATGACTCACGAGTTTGTTCACACGATTCACGAGTCGCTCACGAGTACGTTTTTGGCAGTGATCGGGTGCTCATTTTACTATATTGCTGCTGCTGCTGCTGCGCTAGGGAAATGGGGCTTCTGCTGCTGCTGCTGCTTCTAGATGAAAAAGAAAAAAAATCATGTTTTGAATTTCGAGTGAATCCAGCCATTAGCTACTGAATCCAGGAAGGGTCACTCTGCGTATCACCAGGCTTGTGACTGGCTATCCAAAGGATAGGCCGCATTCCCCCTTCCTCCCAAACCCAACTGTCTTTGCTTTTTTGCTTTACGTGGTTTCGTTGTCTTCGGTCTGTAGTGGGACATATGAATCCAGTACTTCATCAAAGAGATATCTCCTCTTATCTAAAGCATAATTCCAAGCTTCTCTTGTGTCATAGTCTTCTTCTTCCTTCAATCGTTGAACCGTCTTCTTGATCTTTCTATGCACTGGGTCTTTCCACATATTTTCATTCCAGAATATGCCCTATAGATAAACGTCCCTCATTTTGTCTATGTAGTCCTCGTACATGTCTTCAAATGCAAGTTGGCGTGCCTTGTCTTCTTCATGTTCATCTTCAATGTATTCTTCAACCCTTTGTTGGTATTCGGACTGATTACACTTCCTGGCTTTGGTTACTTCTATATCCCATGGTGATGCCCAACGTGTGTCTCTTCTGTTAGATTCTTCATCCGTAGCATATCTGGTTCTTCAGTAGCATTGCTTTCCTCGGATATGTCAGACTCCGTTTCTATATCTTGCTGTCTGTCCATCTCTTGCTTTATATTATGAACCAATTGTTTGTGACGTCGAAGATTGAACTGTCGATTGGGATGATAATTACAGCTATCGCACATTCCAGAGGTCTTCACCCCTCGTGATTCGTTGAACGAATGAGAAAATTATAATAAGCGAAGCTTTAAATACACCTAACAAGACTCACGAGTCGTTTACTAGTATGGTTTTGGCTGTGCTCCGATGCTATGGATGAAGAATCTAACAGAAGAGACACACATTGGGCATCACCATGGGATATAGTAGTAACCAAAGCCAGGAAGTGTAATCAGTCCGAATACCAACAAAGGGTTGAAGAATACATTGAAGATGAACATGAAGAAGACAAGTCACGCCAACTTGCATTTGAAGACATGTACGAGGACTACAAAGACAAAATTAGGGACGTTTATCTACAAGGCATATTCTGGAATGAAAATATGCGGAAAGACCCAGTGCATAGAAAGATCAAGAAGACGATTCAGCGCTTGAAGGAAGAAGAAGAGTATGACACAAGAGAAGCTTGGAATTATGCTTTAGATAAGAGGAGATATCTCTTTGATGAAGTACTGGATTCATATGGCCCACTACCGACCGAAGACAACGAAACCACGTAAAGCAAAAAAGCAAAGACAGTTGGGTTTGGGAGGAAGGGGGAATGCGGCCTATCCTTTGGATAGCAAGTCACAAGCCTGGTGAAACGCAGAGTGACCCTTCCTGGATTCAGTAGCTAATGGCTGGATTCACTCGAAATTCACATGATTTTTTTTATCTAGAAGCAGCAGCAGTAGCAGCAGCAGCAGAAGCCTCATTTCCCTAGCGCAGCAGCAGCTGCAGAAGCCTCATTTCCCTAGCGCAGCAGCAGCAGCAGCAATATAGTGAAATGAGCACGCGATCACTGCCAAAAACGTTCTCGTGAGCGACTCGTGAGTCGTGTGAACAAACTCGTGAGTCATGTGAGCAGTCGTGAGTAGTATCATAAAATACGAGTATTCTCACCAAAGTTTCGGACAAAATCAATAAACTTAAAAAGGCACAGGAAAAATAATACCAAGAGTTATCTCCCTTAAAGAACGCAAACCTGATAGAAGACACCTAGAAACCAACAATGTGTTTCACAACCCTTTCAATGGCCGCGATGAACGCGGACGTGATGGAAGACATCCTCAAAAATGCCAGACAACGAAAACTTCCGAAAACATCCAAACGACCACGCCCGAGTCGTTCCGACAAGTGAAAATACCCGATTTAAACTTAGAAAATTACCGACTTCCGGTTTACAGCTGGGGCAACGCCAACTTCCTGTTAACCCCCGGGGCTATGCCCACTTCCGGTCGCGCATGTACACTGTAGTTAGGTCATACATGAACCCTACGGGGTCTTGCACTCTTTCAACACGTCATTTCCTATCAACATGGCTACCTACAGTAGATACACACCCACTTCCGGTTGCGCATGCGCGCTCCAATACCTCCCCATTACACCCCTGTGGGGTCACGTGTTGTTCCAACACGTCTTTTTCGGTCAATATGGCTACCCAGAGTAGATAAATACCTACTTCCGGTTGCGCATGCGCAACATTGAAATGTCATACATCCGGTCACGTGACTTCCGCTTCCGGTCACATGACTTCTGGTGACGTCATATCCGGTCTACGTCACTTCTGGTGACGTCACTTCCGGCACCACCACAGCACTACCACCACAAATGTGATTTTGTCGTGCCCATATACTACTATGCTAATTAATTAAAGTAGGAATGGGTATGCTAGATTTATGGTTGAAAGTACTTTAATAAAACATAGGACTCAAGCAATTATAAATCAGATTCATAGATTGAATAACATACAATTGATCAAGCTTTTTGTATTCATAATAGTGCAATGTTGTTTTCTCTTTTTCATGTTAGGATGCTAAGCACACATCTGATGCTCCGAAAAAAAAAATCCATTTATGTCCATTATACATTGTATTACCAGGCAAAACGTAAATGTTTAATACTGATATCATAAATATGTAAATGAGAATATTAGACATAAATTGTAAAAGAAATTGTCTTTGTTAGTAAGGGGCGGGCAATATTTAACTACCAAACAAGAACCTTTTTGACAGTTACAGTATAACTTAAAAATTATGCAGCTTTCTATCAAAAATTTAAATCTCTTTCAGGCTGTGTATTAATTCTGCAACCTGTCAGCTGTTGTGTTTAGGTATAGCATGTTTATTTTTTTTATATCATATACACAGTGCTGTTTCCAGATGACTGTTTTTCATATAATTTCCAGAACATGTAAAGACCGAAAAATATCTCATTGATTGAGTTTTTCTGAATGTGTGTTGCATGCTACGTAATTTTTATTAATGATGCAGGTTGTTTTTGTCATTTCAGTATTTCATTTCATAATTTAAGCATACTATTAAAAGCCTTGGTTTCACTCACCAGTACCTTATTTATCGGGGCCTCGGGAGAATAAAAGTGCTAAATCAACTACTTAAGATGTCGTGATAAATAATTTAACAATAACTAATCTGAGATATAAAGGATTATAGCAAAATAATTCCAACATCGCGGTAATTCTCGAATTTGCTTTTACCAATTAATTAGAGGAACGGAAAATTTCGGGAGCTACGGTTTTTGACAGATGGCTTAATGCTTGTATGTAAAACATGAATAAACGACCTATCAATGTTTTCAGCTCAAAGTGTCAACAATTAGCTTGAAAAGTTATCTCGGTTGTGCTAAAAGGTACAACCAATTAGTGTATTGGCGGCATTTGGCCACAACTTTAATAATTAAATATTTTTTTCATAAAAGACTAGTAAAAGATAATTCAGTAGTGTTATCACGTCACGCTATGACACTTTTTCGCCCATAGAGCAAATGTTAAAATCCCTTAATTAAACCCGATATTTAAATGAGCTTATAAACCAAGCCGTTTTTCCAATTATGTTCATCCATCAACCCTACTTCCAAGCGTCACTTATGTAAAGCACCGTTAACATAGTGAAGCGGTGTGAGAGTGGTGGGACGCTTGGAGTGGGGCAACCAAAGTTCAGTATTCTAACCTAATGCCTCTATATATCTTACCTCATTGACATCCGATATTGAGTGTTGTGTTTCCATTTTCGGTTGAGACATATCTTCTTTCATACAAATAAAATTACATAAGAATATCATATATACATATTTTTTTCCACGTCATGAAGCAGTCATGGGGTTGGGAAATGGGGCTTGGAGGTTCCTTAAAAAATAAAAAAAAACAAAATTAAAAATGAATAAAAATGTGTTACACTTGTCTTTTTTTTCCCCCTGTTCTTCCTTTAAAGCCAAATCCTCCTCTCCCTTCAAATTCGCTAGATGAGCACGCGAGCAGTGAAAACGAGTAGCGTGAGCAGCGAAATGATCAGGTGAGCGTACCTTTTAACAGTGAATTTGCCGATCGCACAACAGCAACAGCGAAATGAGCACGCGAGCAGTGAAAACGAGCAGAGTGGGCAGTGAAATGAGCACGTGGGCATAAACTTAAACAGCAAATTTGTAGCCTTTCCCAACGCACAGCAGCTGCAACAACACTAGTAGCAATATTCCAGAGATCAGCACACGAGCAGTGAAAATAAGCAAGTGAGCAGCAAAATAAGCAGGTTATCGTGACCAAGTTTGGTTCCAACTAGCTTCCTGACGTCAGAGGAGAGTATTGAATGCTTTCCCATGAAGTCCAATGTTAAAAAGCGAAATTACCATCGCACAGCAGCTGCAGCAGCAGCAATATTTCCGAGATGAGCAGACGAGCAGTGCAAATGATCAGCGTAAAAAGCGTAATGAGCACGTGAGCATACCTTAATCAGCGAAATTACCAACTCATAGTGGCTGCAGTAGCAGCAATATTCCCCAGATGATCAGACGAGCAGTGAAAACGAGCAGCGTAACCAGCGAAATGAGCATGTGGGCATACCCTTAAACAGCGAAATTACCACCGCTAAGCGGCTGCAGCAGCAGTAATATTCCCGAGATAAGCACGCGAGCAGCGAAAAGAGTACAGGAGCAGTGAAACGAGCACGCGAGCAGCAACATTTATAATCTGACCGTAATTAAAGCCTTGTAAAAAATCGTCATTCGTACTTCGAGAGAAGACGACGATAATGTATCACTGCGACCTTTATGAATACAGAACCAATCGTCATTTCAATCTCGTTCGCCACAAGAATCAGAAAAAGGACATGGAAAATACTTCATCAACTGAATCGGAGTCCAACGTATCAGATGAAAGCAATCACTCTGGCAAATCCGCATATAGCAACGAAGAAAGTAAAGACTCTAATACGTCAGAAGAGTCCATGGACGAAAGCACTAACGAGGAAGATGAGAAAGACTCTCCATGAAACCTGATCGTGAATCAAACATTTGACAAACTCGAACCAGAATACACCAAGAAAGTAGAAGAGATGAAGGAAGAAGGACACGACTCGGAGAAGGCTCGTTTAGCCGCATATGAAGGGATGAATAAACTTTTTAGAGATCATATGAGAAATCAATACCTGGAAACGGTGTTCTGGACGCAGGATTTCAACAAAGATCCAAATTCACAAAAAGATAAGAGACAAGGCCAAAGAGATGAAGAAGACTACGACACCAGGGAATCTTGGCAATATGCAGTGAAGAAAAGAAAATATTTGTTTGATGACGTATTGGACAGATTCGAACCACCACCAATCGAGGACAGCAACGACTCGATGTAAATTAAAGAAAAGAAGAAAAGGCGATGGGGTTATGTGGCTTATCCGTTGGGCAGTCAGTCACCAGCCTGGAGACACGCAGAGTGCCCCTTTGAAATATATAATAGAATTCACTAAATGACTCCCTGTCATACGACCTCACAAGTGTCACGAATCAATTTAAATGATCAAAGTTACCCCCAATACATATATAACATGTCTATAGTACTCGACTTCGGAAAAATAGAAATTTGGGCCTTTCCCGAAATTTTCGACCCCTCGTGACACCCCAAATATTAGAGATAAGGCTTAATTAATGTCGCCATTCGATTCAAATTGTCCAAGTTACAAAGATATCTCGTCTAAATTACTTAACTAAGAAAAAAATCGTATTTTCGGTCATTCCCAAATTTTCGAGTACCCCTGGCTTCCAAACGGTACGAGATAGAACCTTGAAACCTTCACCAATCGCTGTAGGAGCTCAAAGTTACTTCGTATTGATATATACATTGTACGGGAAACAAACGATAAATCTGAAAATCGAGGTTGAAGTGACTATTGGTTCTGTATTTACAAAGGTCGCAGTGATACATTATCGACGTCTTCTCTCTGGATTCGAAGTACGAATGACGATATTTTACTCAAAAAAGCTTTAAATACGGTCAGATTGGGAATTTCGATTTTCGCGTGCTCGTTTCACTGCTCGTTTGTTCATTTCGCTGCTCTCGTGGTCGTTTTCACCGCTCGCGTGATCATCTCTGGAATATTGCTGCTGTTGCTGCTGTTGTAGCCGCTGCACGGTGGTAATTTCGCTGTTTAAGGGTATGCTAATCTGTTCATTTTGCTGCTAAATTGCTCTTATTCACTGCTTGCGTGCACATCTCGGGAATATTGCTGCTGCTGCTGATGCAGCTGCTGTGCGGCGGGAAAAGCTACAAATTTGCTGTTTTAGGGTATGCCCACGTGCTCATTTTGCTCCTCACGCTGCTCATTTTCATTGTTTGCGTGCTCATCTTGGGAATATTGCTGCTGCTGCTGCAGCCGCTGTTCGGTGAAAAAAAAAACGACAAAGTCGCTTTTTAAGGGTATGCCCAAGTGCTCATTTTGCTCATCTAGCCAATTTGAAGGGGAGTTAGGGGTGGTGGATTTGGCCTTAAAGGGAGAGCAGGAGGAAAGAAAAGACAAGAGAAACACATTTCTATTCATTTTTTTTTAATTCCTTTTTAAGGAACTCCAAGCCTCATTCCCAAACCCATGACTGCTCCATCACGGGGAAAATAAAATATGTATATTTTATATTCGTTTGTTATTTTATTTGTATTAAAGAATATATGTCTCAACCGAAAATGGAAACACAAACCAGAATGCTGGAAGACAATGAGGTAACACATATATAGAGGCTTGGGTTAGAATACTGAACTTTGGTTGCCCCACTCAAAGCGTCCCACCACTCTCACATCGCTTCACTACGATGCTCTACATTCAGGACGCTTGGAAGTAGGGTTGATGGATGACCATATTTGGAAAATGGGCGTGGTTTATAAGCTCATTTACATATTCGGGGTGAATTTTGGACTTTTAACATTAGCTCTATGGGCGAAAAAGTGTCCTAGGGTGACGTGATACACTACTTAATTCATAGTTCAACATCAAGATAGTATGAAATATTCACTGTTCAACATAAAGATAATATAGGGTCAGTTAAAAATTGCTCATTCCATAAATGAAAGCAAGCTGTTTTCGCAGATTGCATACATGACAACAAATAAATCAACATTCAGATAAAAAGATTTGTATTAACTCCACCGTGGGATAAAGAGGTGGCAGGTGAAAGAATTAATTTTTGAAACACTGTTGGATACACAGGTGATGGGTCCAACACCCCTTAAATGAAACATCTACAATAGCTAAAAACTATAATCACATGCCATAACCTGCAAGGGAACTATACAGGAAAATCACAAATAAGACAAAAGACAAACGTAAACAACGATTGGAACTCGGGAGAGCCGGACTTGGTACCGGTTATAGCAAAAGCAAGTTGTAGGGTTAAACCGGTTTATGGGTACCCAAACGTCCCCTTTATTCGTCCCGTTTCCCAACAGTAAAAAACATACGAGTAAAACCAAATACAGGTATGCTTCTAACTTCATGACCACAATCTTGAACTGAGAAAAAATGACAATTCGTAATTTTGAAAGATAGGTCATGGGGTGCTCGCCACTCTTCATGTTCTTATCTAAGTGAATGACACAGTCATCATGGATGTCCTTGAAGCAGCAAATTATGCCTTCAGCACTATTCACCAAACACATCTACGTCGTATCCTCTTCTTATAATACGCATTTAAGATCATCAATCTGTTCTGAATTTTCATATGTTTCCTTCACTTACATCATTCAAATAATTCTTGACACGGAACATCTATACTAGGGTCGAGTTTCACTTGTATATTGTCCAAGACCTGTATATACTGTGTACAGTCTGACTGTCAACTACAGTTCTACTGCAGAATTCGACTTAGACTAAATTAAACTTTTTACAAATGTATATAGACAAAAGACACTGATTCATATTGATTAAATCCAAAGTTTGTATGCTAACTGAGTTGAACTTTAAGTTTATAAATAAAAGTTGCAAAATTTAGATTATAGCAGAAGTATGGTCTTCATTTTTCTTTTTTGTCCCGCCTTGTTTCTTAGTGGGTCCGATGTTGTCATTGTCCATGGATTGTTCGTTCTTTTGATTGACGGTTCGGTTCTCACTTACTTTGCATATTTCCCCGTTTCCCTTCTTTTTTTTCTATTTTTTTTTTTTTGCATATTTCCGAACTGCTGTCTGCATCATATACCGGTTATTGATCCCTGTTAAACGATAAGGTAACTTCACAGATTTTTAAAGTTATAATTTGTGAAAGTTTTTTGACCCAACAATGTAATGAATGGCAATTCGCCGCTTCCGAAAACACAAATCAATGTCTTCACTTGCGCTCTAGCTGATTATTTGTCATTTGATGTACTCCCCAGCCACAATGTAATAGTTTTTGTTAATTTTTTTTAACCTTTATAAATGATTTGCTAGCAATGAAATACTTACAGTATCCCTTTATTAGAGTTAGAGATGTCATCACACCATAAAGTATCAGGAAACATGAAGATATATCCCGTTGTTTCAACATTGTTTACAACTTTGAATCAGAACGCAATACTCGTTCAAACATACAAATATAACAATATGTATCATGTGGTGTCCAACGGATATCGTCTTGTGAGTACATCATTCGGCAACTTCCTCAATTTTTTCTAGTCATAAGTAATTTTTAAATCCCTAAAATACTTTTAATATGTATGTCAACTTGAAATCAGATCTTGCTATATTTAAAATTGATCTGGTGTCATATATCGGTATTCATACATGACAAACTTCTTACTTTAAATTATATACATATAATATCATTTTAAAGTACTTAATTTATGCATTTTACAAAATTATGAAGTTTGTCACCTGTCAATAAGATATGTATTTTTTTTTGTGTATGTGAAAGCAAAAAAAAAAGAGTTTGTTTTACTTCCTATCTTACGGCATTATGTTTGCTGTAGAAACAAATGTTAGCAGGAAAAATGTTTTGCGAAAGTTTAATTTTACGATTTATTCTATATTGTATGCATGTTATATTTAAAACGGGATAATAAAATATGAGATATGACAGATACGTAAGAAACAGGCATTTGAATTGCAGATAAAATCATGAAAATGGTAAAGGTATGTTAACTGAAAAGGATTGAACTATATTTGAATTAAACTTGTTATATGACATAGATACTACTTGAAAAATAATTAGAACTATTTTAGACCACTGAAACAGATGTCCCCCTTTTTATGTATAAGCCATTTCATTCTTTTGTCAGTATGAAATATGGAAGATATGACATTTTAAGCATCTCATGGGATTCAACAGTCAGCATCATGAGTCCGTGAGGGTTCAAATCCACTAAACACAAGTAACATAGTCCTCAAGACAAAAATGTGAGAGAGAGTGAAAAATCAAATATTCGATCTTGAAATTAAAGGTCAAGGTCAGAATGACAATAATTAAATGCAAGACTGCACCTTGACACTATGCATATATTCCATTTGGCCGTGTCTTTGGACTTCGATTTTTGTAAATTTCACTCCTTTGTTCCTTCGGTATTCTACTGCCGTTGTTCCAAATATGAAAACAATGGGCCTTAAGACCCCCCCCCCCCCCAAAAAAAAAAAAAAAAAAATCTGTCCCGAACAAAAATTCAGAAAAAATCAATTACTTGAACTTGACATCACAGGTCAATGTCACAGTCACCTAATTCTTTGACACAACACTCCGCCACGGCCCAAATGCATTTACATACCAAATATGAACACAATGGGCCTTACGGCAAAAACAAATTCTGTCCCAGACAAGATTCCAGATAAAAATCACTTATTTGACCTTATCATGATCACAAATCAAGGTCACAGTGACCTAATTCTTGACTCCACACTCTGCCGGGACCTAATTCATATACATACCAAATATGAACATAATTGGCCTTAAGACAAAAAAGTTCTGCCCCAGACAAGAATCCAGAAAAAAATCAATTATTAGACCTTGACATCAAAGGTCAAGGTCACAACCACCTTATTCTTTGACGCGACACTCCGCCACGACCCAATACATATACATACCGAATATAAACACAATGAGCTTAAGACAAAAAAGTTTTGCCCCGGACAAGGTTGTAGTGAAGGTGAAGGGGAGACATAATATCCACAATAAACAGTAATGGTGTGTATGCAACACAACAACTGACAGTCGAAAAAAAAACTTGGGGCATTTTGGTTCACAGTATCTCTTCCATTACAATGGAATTGAATCTTTGCAGGTTTAATATCCAGGCAAGAGGTAACTTACTAATAAATACCATACTTTTTTGTTGTGAAGAAACAAGTATGATTTGATAAAATGGTGAAGCAAATAAACAATGAAATAATATTGAGTATATGCACATGAGACAACGTGTCTACAAATACAGGGTAAATCCGACCAATGAATTTTATTGTTGTTCTACTTCTTGAAGTATCTATGAGGCCTTCAACATTGAGATTTGCTCACAACTCATAGTCAGTTCAAGCCGACCCCTAGCACCAGTTTGAGCGGAATAAGAATGGTTTCTGCGACGAATTTCTAAATTCTACTAGATCGTGCATCTATACTTCCGGACTTGTTTACAATTTAACTTTTTGCGTACATTTGTCTCGCATGACGCATGCATAGTAGGCGACACTGACGCATCTGGTCTCGCTTCCCAGGGAGTTCATTTGGAAATGTCTAGTTCGGGACATGTGCAGACTTCCGTTTCAAATTGAACGATAAAGTTAGAGGTGTCCGAAGATGGAAGGGATTTTCCATATCGGATCACAATTTCGCACGTTGTGGATATTATACATCCATTCGAAAAAAATGGTATTATTGTTCGGGAAAAATATGTAACTTGATGCATTTCTTTAAGATGTTTGGATTCCAATATTACTTGGATCACTCGAGCTTCTTCAATAGGCCTGAAAAAGTAAATGACGAGCGTTTCGAACATACACCTCCTAAAAATGTACACAAATCTGTTGAAACATACAAAATATGTCTTGCATCCCGGATTCCGAAAAGAGAGAATTGACTCTAATACAGTTTTCATAGTGTAATTTAAAACATTTGTTTGTACCTCACGCTTTTCTAGTGAACTGAACTCCTACTTTTTTATATTTAAGAATATGATTTTTGTTAAAAAAATGTTGCATATAATCTGATATTGATTCAGATAAAAAGCCCCGTTTTTCTGGATTTATTTTTTGTTACATTTTCAACAACATTTCCATAAACACGAGGGTGAGAAATGTCCTTAGTAATAAGCTGTTTACGAGTTGCACTATATTTAGATATTAAATGTTCATATCTTTTATTGAACTTAGTAAATATGTGTAACAATTTAAGAAATCTGTAACCTTTTTGTAAAAATAATGATAATAAGGTTAGGTTCATTTAATTCGTCAAGAGTAGAACAGACGAGTGCGCATCGTTTTAGTTCAGATATATACACCCCGTATGATGGACTTAGAGGAAAGTCCACGTCAAGAAATGGGGCATTTGTAATGAAATAATAATTATCCCTTCTGTCATAAATTTTAGTTTTTATTTTTCCAGAGTCAGCGATGATAGTAAGATCGATAAAGGGTCAGTATTTAGAATCATTCTTTGCTTTATTAAGTTTCAGTTTTTTGAATGAAGTCGACATAGTCCAAAAACTCAATAGTAAGTATATCGTTGATACAAATGAAAAAAGGATATGGAGTAAATGTACATGGGACAAAATCCCTATAAATACATAGTAAGACTAAGCAAATAGAAACAACGCTTTCATTTTTGTTCTTCATCTTGAAGTCACCTTGAAGCCTTCAACAAAGAGCAAAACATATTTTCCAGAACGTTAAACTAGGTTCATAGCTGGTAGCGTTGTTTGTTGTCAAATCGGAACAATTAGAGCAATCCTTGTTAAGTACCTTCAATACATCATTTATGGAAAGTTTGGGTTTAATTTAATTCAGTTCTTTCAGACGAGATAATGAAAATATGATTTTCCCTTTAGATCCTACAAAAACTTAGTTTCGAGCTGTGGTCACGCTGCCTGTTTTTAATTTAATGAATAACATAATGCCGAAGTGAGTTTTTAATTTAATGAATAACATAATGCCGAAGTGAGCAATCTCTATAAAGGACCTTCTAAATATAAAACCAGTATAGTGACACAAAATAGTGTTTCTCTTTATCTCCTCTCTATTAGTATAGTTTAACGCAATCGTATCAGTCGTAAAAATTTATAACTGTATCAGGATGCTGATACAAAAGTCTCCCAAACGAACTCCCAAATCATAAATCCGGGCTACAAATCACTTCCATACATCGTAGGCAACCTGTCTGTTGAGTTCCATTTAATTCTGAGCACTTGCAATTTTCCCCGCCTTATCTCTGTTTCCATGGCAACGGATGCCATTCTGAAGTCTTGGAGACCAGAAACCAATTCCTCATTTCTTAAGCAACCTTCATATAAATTTCCATCCAATTCAGAGCACTTTTATTTTCTCGCCTTTTTTGCCGTTTCCATTGCAACGGGTGCCATTTTGAAGTCTTGGACACTGGAAACCTCTTCCCCATGTTCTAAGCTACTTTCCTGTAAATTTTAATTCCAATTCTGAGCACTTTGATTTTCCCGCCTTTTTGCCGTTTCCATGGCAACAGGTGCCATTTTGAAGTCTTGGACACCGGAAACCTTTTCTTCATGTTTTAAGCAACCTTTCTGTAAATTTTCATCAAATTCTGAGCACTTTGATTTTCCCGCCTTTTTTGCCGTTTCCATGGCAACCGGTGCCATTTTGAAAATTCCAAGACCTGATTGCACTTCTTGGTATAGGGTTCCACCTTCCTATGAAGTTTGGTCTAGATTGGACCAGTAGTCTCTGAGAAAATGGTCGGACAAATTTTTGGCGGAAAGAGAAGAAGAAGATCAAGAATAAAAAAAATAAAAATTTATAACTGTATCAGGATGCTGATACAAAAGTCTCCCAAACGAAGTCCCAAATCAGAAATCCAGGCTACAAATCATTCCACATATTGCAGGCAACCTGTCTGTTGAGTTTCATTCAATTCTGAGCACTTTCAATTTTCCCGCCTTTTTGCTGTTTCCATGGCAACGGGTGCAATTTTGAAGTCTTGGATATTGGAAACCTATTCTCCATGTCCTAAGCAACCTTCCTGTAAATTTTCATCCAATTCCGAGCACTTTGATTTTCCCGCCTTTTTTGCCGTTTCCATGGCAACCAGTGCCATTTTGAAGTCTTGGACACCAGAAACCTAATACCCATGTCCTAAGCAACCTTCCTGTAAATTTTCATCCAATTCCGAGCACTTTGATTTTCCCGCCTTTTTTGCC